>CAUYON010204693.1:0-10085 GCA_963573935.1 Arctocebus calabarensis | reverse complement strand
GGGCCCGTCAAACAACAATGATGGTTGCAACCGAAAACAAAAATGGCCAGGCGTTGTGGCGGACGCCTGTAGTCCCAGCTACTTGGGAGGCCGAGGCAGGAGACTCGCTTGAGCCCAGGAATTGGAGGTTGCTGTGAGCTGTAATGCCATGACACTCTACCCAGGGCGACAGCTTGAGGCTCTGTCTCAAAAAAAAAAAAAAAAACTTAACTACTAATAATTTCCTGTTGACCATAAACAATGGATGAACAGACTCCGCGCCTGTGGCTCAACGGGCTAAGGCGCCAGCCACCTACACCTGAGGTGGCGGGTTCAAATATAGCCCCCAGGCCCTCTAAACAACAATGACTACTGCAACCAAAAAATGGCCGGGTGTTGTGGCGGGTGCTTGTAGTCCCAGCTACCTGGGAGGCAGAGGCAGGAGACTCACTTGAGCTCAGGAATTGGAGGTTGCTGTGAGCTGTGATGCCACAGCACTCTATCCAGGTGACAGCTTGAGGCTCTGTCTCAAAAAAAAAAAAACAACAACAATGGATGACTACATACTTTGTGTGTTAGATGCATTAGATGTTGTAATATAATAAAGTAAGCTAGAGAAAAGAAAATGTTATTAAGGAAATCCTAAGGAAGAGAAAATGCATTTTCTTTTTTTTTTTTTTTTTGTAGAGACAGAGTCTCACTTTATCGCCCTGGGTAGAGTGCCGTGGCGTCACACTGCTCACAGCAACCTCCAACTCCTGGGCTTAAGCGAGTCTCTTGCCTCAGCCTCCCAAGTAGCTGGGACTACAGGCGCCTGCCACAGCGCCCGGCTATTTTTTTTGTTTTGTTTTGCAGTTTAGCCGAGGCCGGGCTTGAACCCACCACCTTCGGTATATGGGGCCGGCGCCCTACTCACTGAGCCACAGGAGCCGCCCAGAAAATGCATTTTCTATTCATGAAGTGGAACTGGGTCATCATAAAGGTCTTCATCTTTGTCATCTTCAAGCTGTATAAGAGGAGAGGGAGGAGTGGGTCTTGCTGCCTTACGTGTGACAGAGGTGGAAGAAAATCCACATATGGACCCGCACAATCGGAACTTTTGTGGTTCAAGGGTCACTGTTTCTACCTAGTGTTTCAGAAGGATCTGGAGGGTGACAACCCCCTGAGTGAATGATGCTTACAGTGTGTACAGTGCCCAATGTGAGCTTCAGGCCCAGAGGAGGTGAACAGGTGGGAGCCACAGCAAGGCCAGAACAGGAGCACCAAGGGGGCGGCCCAGAGTGGCCAGGTCTGCTTTGAGGTATGGAGCAACCCATTGCCAGAGCCCAGGAGTGAGGCCTCTGGAGCAGCAGCCACAGACTCAAGATGGGATAATAGGCTTGTCAGGGAGTGGCAGGAATGGAAAAGAGAGGATTCAGCTCCTCTTGGGAGGAGGTGCATCCCTATGACCAAGTAAGGAAGTAGCTTGGCAGGTGAGGAAGAGTGGGACCTTACTGTGGGACACTGGGTCTCCCAGACTTCTGGCTGAGTGTTATAAAGTGAGGACACGCTTGGTTGGAAGGGATGTTGCTGGATTGGGGCTGAGATGCCTGGCTGAGTATTACAGTACTCAGTTTGCTGAAGTTTGCTACACTTAGTTTCCACACCTGTGAAATGGCTTGCTCAGATGCATCCATCCTGTGGCCTCTGAAACGCCTGGATCTGATGATGTGCTTCTAACAGTATCAGAAGGCTCGTCCTCTACACAAACATAGAAGGTGGGGATGGATCCAAAGCATGAGACAGTCCCTTTGAGGCTGTGAGAACTGACAGCAGTGGGAGAGAATACACCTCCATGGGTGAGGAGGTGGTACTTCCCCCTAGAAGAGCTCCAATGAGCAAGTGCAGAGACTTCCAGAGGATGTTATCCCCACTCCACATCGGTGGCAGGCTGGCCTTAGGGACTCACTGTAAAGAGCAGAGTGGAAAGGTGAAGGAAGTAGCCTGGCTGTGGGGATCCTGGGACCCCCGCCCCCCCCACCCCCTACCCCCCCGCTTCACCAGGTAGCCAAGGTTAGCATACAGCAAGACCCCGTCTCTAAAGGTGATGTGTGGATGTGAGATGCCCCTGATTTGATGTCCCCATAAGCCCAATGGCCTGAATGGCGCCCCTCATCCCAAATGTCCATATCCTAATCTCCAGAACCCATGTGACCTTATTTGGTAAAAGTCTTTGCAGGTATGATTAAGTTAAGGGTCCCAAGATGAGGTTGTTCTGGATTATCCATGTTGGCCCTAAATCCAATGACAAATGTCCTTATGAGACAAAAGAGAAATCAGCATAGAAGATGGAGGGGGAAGACCCAGTGATGTGGCCATAAGCCAAGGTATGTCTAGAGCTTCCAGAAGCTGGAAAAGGCAGGGAGGACCCACCCCTAGAGCCTCCAGAAGGACAGTGTTTCTGTCAACATCTTAGTCTTGGACTTCCAGCCTCCAAGACTGTGCAAGTGTAGATACCTGTTGTTTTAAGCTACCCAGTTTATGGTCGTTTCTTGCAGCAGTGACAAGAAATCATTTACACCCAGTCTAATCACTAGAAAACAGATACACCCAGAGCAGAAATGACCAGCAAGACACCTGGCCAGTCCTCAGACTGCCAAGGTCGCAGAAGACAAGGAATGTCTGAGAAAACTCAAAATCCAGAGGAGCCCATGGAGAAGCAAGAACTACATGCCATGTGGGGTCCCAGATGTGATCCCAGACAGAAAGAGGACCTTATGGGAAGGAGCAGGCCAATGCAGGGGAGTCTGGGATTGGCCTACAAAAGCAAAGCGTTGCAGGGGCCTGCGGGAAGTGCTAGAAGGGTTGCTCTCCCAGTGTCTGGACTGGTAGTCTTGGGGGCCCAGGCATGGGCATCGTGGCAGGCTGGAGCTCCAAGTAGCCTGAGTTCTAGGGGCCTACTACCTGGAACCACAGCATAGAGGTTGGCATTTGTGGCAGGAGAGGCCAGTGACTCCACAAGGCTTCTGGGCTATTCTCTGGTTCCAGATAAGCCCATGTCCTGTCTTATCTCTGCAAAGCCTTGCTTGGAGGCCTGGCACACAGTAGATGCTCAATAAATGTGTGTTTGGTAACCTGATGGAGTTAAATGTCTATTCTGTCAGGGGGGCTCAAAGGAAGTATTAAGTGTTTTCAGGGTGGCACTTCTTTTTTTTTTTTTTTTTGCAGTTTTTGGCCGGGGCTGGGTTTGATCCCGCCACCTCTGGCATATGGGGCTGGCGCCCTACTCACTGAGCCACAGGCGCCACCCAGGGTGGCACTTTTATAGTGCAGATCAGCCAATTGCATTCAGTATCTGAATATCTTCATTCTGCCAGGTGAGGTGGTTTACACCTGTAATCCCAGTATTCTGGGAGGCTGAGGCAGGTGGATTGCCTGAGCTCATGAGTTGGAGATCAGCCTGAGCTACAGCGAGACCTCGTCTCTAAAAATAGTTGGGGGTTGTAATGGGTGCCTGTAGTCCTAGCTACCCAGAAGGCTGAGCCCAAGAGTTTGAGGTTGCTATGAGCTATGACCCTACGGCACTTTACCAAGGGTGACAAAGTGAGACTCTGTCTTAACAACAACAAAAAATACATATATATGTATGTACGTATGTGTGTGTGTGTATGTATATATATATGTGTATACATATATATATATAAACTTCATTCCATCATTGGGTATTGAGCAAGGCAGAAAACTATCTAGAAAGTAGAAAAATCTGTCCTAGGATTTCTTCTGTTTCATTGGCCAGTTTGTGTATACTTAGTCCAGTAAGACATTGTTTGATGATTCTTGCTTTCTGGTGTGTTTGAGAATTGCTGAGCAAATTCTTCCCAGTTTGACCTTTGGCAAGACTTTCAGCTGGTCTAACACATTTACTCTTCCAGAATTGGTCACTCATCCACCTATCTATCCATCCACCCTACAGATGTCCACTGAAACAGTGCTGGCTGCAGGGGGCGAATATGGCTGGAAAAAACAAAACAAAACTCTTTCATTTTGAAACTTAAATTCCAACACAGACATCAGCAAATTAATGTAAAGGACCAGATAGTAAATATTTTTGGTGGGGGCATATCTTCTCTGTAGCAGCTACAGCACAAAAGTAGCCATAAATCAATAACATGTAAATGAATGAGTGAGGCTGTGTTCCAACAAAACTATTTACAAAAGCCAATAGTGGGCTGGCCCCTGGCCTAGTGGTTCCTTTTTTTTATTTGCAGTGGTGTCATCATAGTTCACTGTTGGCTCAACCTCCTGGTGTCAAACAATCCTGCCTCAGCCTCCTGAGTAGCTCGGACTACAGGCACGCACCACCATAATCTGTCTGTTTTTAGTAGAAACGGGTTCTAACTCTTGCCAAAGCTTTCACCCTGCGTAGAGTTCCATGGTGTCACAGCTCCCAGCAACATCCAGCTCTTGGGCTTAGGCGATTATCTTGCCTCAGCCTCCTGAGTAGCTGGGACTACAGGCGCCTACCACAACGCCTGGCTATTTTTTTGTTGCAGTTTGGCCAGGGCCGGGTTTGAACCTGCTACTCTCGGTATGTGGGGCTGACACCCTACTCACTGAGCCACAGGCACCACCCTCAAAACATTCTTTGTAGAGACAGGATCTTACCATGTTGCCCAGGCTGGTCTCAAACTCCTGAACTCAAGTGATTCACCCACCTCAGTCTCTCAAACTGCTGGAATTACAGGCCTGAACCATCCACTGTGCTTGACCTGTTATTTCATAGGATTGTCTTTCTGCAGTGAATATTATCTGTCCCCATGAAACACTAACTGTGCACCTGCTACCCAGCCCCTGGCACCTACCATTCTATATGACTATTGGCACCTACCATTCTATTTGTCTATATGACTCTGGTGCCTCTAGGAACCTTCTGTGAGTGGAATCACTCAGGATATGGCCTTCTACATCTTCTCTCACTGAGCAACATGTCCTCAAGGTCAGAGCCTTTTCATGGCTGAGTGATGTTCTGTTGTGTAGATGAACACGTGCTCATCCACTCACCTGTCCGTGGGCACCTGAGCTGTTTCTATCTTGTGGCTGTGGGGAATTGTGCTGCTGTGAACCTCTGAACAGGTTGTGAACAGGTTGTTGCATGGACAAGCATTTTTTATTCTTTTGAAAGGAGAAATGGGCTAAAGATGCGTGATGGGGAGGCCAGTGGAGTATGGGGCTAGGGGTTCTTGGTAGGCACAAGTTACTTGCACAAGAGCAGCAGGAGATGGGTGGGTGGCTAGATCTGATTGGTTCATGAGGGTGACTGAGGGCTGGGTGCTCTCAGGGGACCTGTCGTGGCTTCTGAGTTGGGTACTGGAGATTGCTGGCTGGAGCCCCTGACTGCCTGTGTCAAGGTAGCTAAGATTCCATCCCAGGCACAGAGAGCCCTCATTGGGCTGACTGTGTGGTGCCTCTTTGCTTTCCGTTTTTGAAGCATCAAAAGATTTCCCCACCGTGCTGGGTGCAGTGGTTCACATCTGTAATTCTAGCATTCTGGGAGGCCAAGGTAGGTGGATCACCAGAGCTTATGAGTTTGAGACCAGCCCGAGCAAGAGTGAGACCCTGCCTCTCAAAAAATAGCTCAGTGAGGCTTGGCACCTGTGGCTCAAGTGGCTAAGGTACCAGCCACATACACCTGAGCTGGCAGGTTCAAATCCAGCCTGGGCCTGCCAAACAACAGTGCAACCAAAAAATAGCCAGACATTGTGGCAGATGCCTGTAATGCCAGCTACTTGGGAGGCAGAGGCAGTAGAATCGCCTGAGCCCAGGAATTGGAGGTTGCTGTGAGCTGTGATGCCACAGCACTCGACCCAGGGTGATAGCTTGAGGCTCTGTCTCAAAAAAAAAAAAAAAAAAAGCTCAGTGGCTAGGGCACACCGGCCACATACACTGAGGCTGGGCGGGTTTGAACCTGGTCCGGGCCTGCCAGCAACAATGACAACAACAATAACAAAATAGCTGGGCGTTGTGGTGGGTGCCTATAGTCCCAGCTACTTGGGAGACTGAGGCAAGAGAATCACTTAAGCCCAAGAGTTTTAGGTTGCTGTGAGCTGTGATGCCACGGCACTCTACCAAGGGCAACATAGACTGTCTCAAAAAAAGAAAAAATAGGTGGGTGTTGTGGCAAGCATCTGTAGTCCCACCTACTTGAGAGGCTGAAGAAAGAGGATTACTTCAGCCCAAGAGTTTGAGATTGTTATGAGTTATGATGCCACAGCACTCTACCCAGAGTGACAAAGTGAGATTCTGTCTCAAAAAAAAAAAATTTCCCCACTGGAGAACAAGATGCTTTTTTTTTTTTTTTTGTAGAGAAAGAGTGTCACTTAATTGCCCTTGGTAGAGTGCTGTGGAGTCACAGCTCACAGCAACCTCCAGCTCCTGAGCTTAGGTGATTCTCTTGCCTCAGTCTCCTGAGTAGCTGGGACTACAGGCGCCCGCCACAACGCCTGGCTATTTTTTGATGCAGTTTGGCTGGGACCGGGTTTGAACCCGCCACTCTCGGTATATGGGGCTGGCGCCCTACTCACTGAGCCACAGATGCCGCTCAACAAGATGCTTTTTAAATCAAGAAAGGAAAGACCCACGCGCAGTTACTTTATTTCTGGCTCAGCAGCTAGGGCACCAGCCATATACACTGAAGCTGGTGGGTTTGAATCCAGCCCAGGCCTGCCAAACAACAATGACAACTACAACAAAAAAGCTGGGCATTGTGGCGGGTGCCTGTAGTTCCAGCTACTTGGGAGGCTGAGGCAAGAGAATCACTTAAGCCCAAGAGTTTGAGGTTGCCGTGAGCTGCGATGCTACAGCATTCTACCAAGGGCGATAGCTTGAGACT
The DNA here is from genome assembly GCA_963573935.1 of Arctocebus calabarensis. NCBI lineage: Eukaryota > Metazoa > Chordata > Mammalia > Primates > Lorisidae > Arctocebus > Arctocebus calabarensis. Next base: position 3,238 of record CAUYON010204693.1, on the reverse strand, counting down.
CTGTCTCAAAAAAAATAAAAAGGTACTTTATTTCTGAAACATCACATGGGAGTGAAGCACGTGGGCCTAGGGCACTGGCTGCATGGTGACAGTGCCAACCTCACAGTGGGGCTGGCAGGCAGCTGGTGGCAGTCATAGCACACCACTGATGGGTGGTGCAGAAGAGCAAGATGTCTCCTCAGTCTGGATCCTAGAAGTCTGAGAGCAAGGGTGACAGGGCTGGGCTCCCTCCATAGGCTCCTGTGGGCTCCAGCTGTCCCTTGTCCTGTGATTGCATCGCTGCAGTCTCTGCCTCCATCCCCACATGGCCATCTCTTTGTAAGGATAGCAGCTGCAGGATTCATCTCAACTAATTGTACTTGCACAGGACTTTTCCCCAGTAGGTTCTATGTGAGGTTCTAGGTTGGTGTGAACACACTTTTGGGGAGTTACTAGTAAACCAACCATTCTCGGTTTCCGACCTGGCCCTCAGGAGCTAAACTAGACATGCTGAGGGCCTGGTAGGGCAATGAGGTGATTACAATGGGAGCCCATCTTTCTAGGTCTGAGATCCCCAGGACACAAGGGGAGGTGTCATCTTGTGGGAGTGAGAGGCACCCCCATCAGGACTTGCAGGCTTTGCCTCACCTGGGGCATATGGACTGGCTCAAAGGTTTCTGGGCAGGGGGTGGGTTCCTAGAACCCAGTATTTGCCATAGTGGGGACTCTGGGAGAAGTATCCCTTGGGGAGGGATTGTGGGGACCTCTCAGGCTGAGGGCAGGCACTGCAACAAACAGGCCAGCCATGTAGCTGGATGCCTCCCTCAACTCTGCTCTGTGAGGACCATATGTGTATGGCACCAAGTATTGCCATCTTCATCCTGGCCCGTGTGGAGTCCTCTCCTGCCCCTCAGCCAGGCTGAGTGCAGGGGTCACAGCTGGCTTCTGTGGAGGGCCAGGAGGCCCCCACAGCCTGTCTGTACCCACTACAACCTCTTGCTACTAAGCGAGCTCCATGGCAGTCCCAGGCTGGGTGGAGCCCACAGGCCTCCTCCTCTGTGCTCCCTAGGCCTTGACGTTCTTTTCCGCAGACTCAGCCCAGCACAGATGGTCCCACAGAGCTGCCCTAGGCCTTGTGCTCTTCGAAGCATCACATTGCCTCCCTCTTACCCAACTTTGGAGCTGTATGACCACTCAGACTTTGTCTGCTTCATGAGAGCCATGAGAGCCAGGCCCCAAGCTTGGAGCTCTGAGAAGTGGATGTTGATTGAAAGTGAATTAGCAAGTGAGGAAGTAATTGAGTGACTGAATGAATGAGTAAGTTAAATGAGTAGATGAATGAGTAAATGAGTGGCCGAGTGAGTAGATAAATGAATGAGTAGGTGGATGAGTAAATGAATGAGTGAGTGAATTGGTGACCGTGACTGGATAAATGAGTGAACAAGAGACTGAGTAGATGAATTAGTAGGTGGATGAGTGAATGAGTGATTGTGAATAGATGAATGAGTGAGTGAATGGATGGGGCAGTGAATGGGCAAATGAATGAGTGGATGAAAAGTAGATGAGTGGGTGAATGCGTGAGTGAGTGGATGAGCAAGTAGTGACTTTGATGGACAGATGTCAACTGGGTTGGGCAGAGGGGAACAAATCCCATGTGATCTCGGATGTCTTTTCAGCTATAACCTCTCATTGCTCCTGACCCATCTGAACTGCTGCCTTGCTCTTGATGCCTGCTTTATGGAAGTATCTGCTGCTAGGGTGCTGAGCACAGTGTCTGCAGAGGCCTGGCAAAGGGGTCCCCAGGAGAGCAGCCACCCTTACACACCCGCTGCAGCTATTGGACCCCCTGCCGTCCTGCCAGCTGTGCAGTGACGGCTGACCAATGTCTTCTCTCCCGTGCCAGGTTTGTGCTGGCCGTGGGCAGTGCTGTTTTCGATGCAATGTTCAATGGGGGAATGGCCACCACGTCCACTGAGATCGAGCTGCCTGATGTGGAGCCGGCTGCCTTCCTGGCCCTGCTGAAGTAAGGTTCCCTGGGCCCTTCTGATGTGGGGGAATGGGGACTGAGGGAAGAAGCCAGTATGAAGAGATTCAGAGAATAGAGACCCTGGAAATCCCAGCTCCAGAGCCCACTGCTCCATGAAGATTTCTAGAACAGGCCTATGTGGTAAGGGGTGGGCTCAGAGGTTCCCCTTTTTTACAAATTACTTTGGATCTTTTACGTTGTGATATAACTCTCACACCATACAATTCACACGTTTAAAGTGTATATAATGTAGGGGCGGTGCAGTGGCTCACTCTGTAATCCCAGTACTCTGGGAGGCCCAGGTGGCTGATCAATTGAGCTCACAAGTTCGAGGCCAGCCTGAGCTAGAGCAAGACCCCATTCTCTAAAAAATAGCCAGGTGTGGAATGTACTTGTAGTCCCAGCTACTTGAGAGGCTGAGAAAAGAGAATCACTTGAGCCCAAGAGTTTGAGGTTGCTGTGAGCTACGATGCCACAGCACTCTACCGAGGGCAACAGAATAAGACTCTGTCTGAAAGAAAAAGCGTATAACGTGCTTGGGTCTGGGGGCTCAAACTTGTGATCCAGCACTTTGTGAGGCTGAGGAGGGAGAATAGATTGAGCCCAGGAATTTGAGACCAGCCTGAGCAACACAGCAAGACCTTGTCCCTACAAAAAAATTTATTTATTTTTGAGACAGAGTCTCAAATTTGTTGCCCTCAGTGGAGTACTGTGGCATCATAGCTCACAGCAACCTCAAACTCTTGGGCTCAAACGATTCTCTTGCCTGAATCTCCAGAGTAGCTGGGACTACAGGTGCCCACCACAATGCCCAGCTACTTTTTAGAGATGGGGTCTCACTCTTGGTTAGGCTGGTCTCAAACCCATGGCTTAGGCAATCCACCTGCCTCCACCTCCCAAGTGCTGGGATTCCAAGCATGAGCCACTACACCCAATCCTACAAAAAATTAAAAAATTAGGCTCGGCGCCTGTGGCTCAGCGGGCTAAGGTGCCAGCCACGTACACCTGAGCTGGTGGGTTCGAATCCAGCCCGGGCTCGCCAAACAACAGTGACGGCTGCAACCAAAACATGGCCGGGCGTTGTAGCGGGCTCCTGTGGTCCCAGCTACTTGGGAGGTGGAGGCAAGAGACTCGCTTGAGCCCAGGAATTGGAGGTTGCTGTGAACTGTGATGCCACGGCACCCTATCCAGGGTGACAGCTTGAGGCTCTGTCTCAAAAAAAAAAAAAAAAAA
>CAUYON010204692.1:0-31752 GCA_963573935.1 Arctocebus calabarensis | reverse complement strand
TATACATGTACCACAATTTATTAATCCATTCGTGGGTCAGTGGGCACTTGGGCTTCTTCCATGACTTAGCAATTATGAATTGGACTGCAATGAACATTCTGGTGCAGATGTCTTTTTTATAATGTGATTTTTGGTCTTCTGGGTATACACCTAATAAAGGAATTATAGGATCGAAAGGCAGGTCTATTTTTAGATATCTAAGTATTCTCCAAACATCCTTCCAAAAGGAACTTATTAGTGTGCATTCCCACCAGCAGTGTACTTTTCATCTAGTTCACACATCTAACACAGTCCAACTGTTTTTTTTTAAATATTGCTTTCCTTTTCCTTAGTGAAGAAGCTTTCGAGTGGCCACCATTCCAATTTCCCCCTTTTGTTCCTACTGATTTTTTATTGCATGCTTTTGCAGAGGATAGTGTTTTTTAAGAACACTTACACAGGAAAATTAAAATACTCCATTAAAAAATAAGGACATAAGGCTACATTAAGCCCAGTGGATGCTACTATGAACATGTGTAATATATTTTACAGGAGAGGGAGCACCTAAGTGGTGTTAGCCAGCGTGGAGTATTGCTGTGTGATGTTCAGATAATGAAAGTGATAAACCATTCCAGGGAGACCATCTGTATGTCATTTGTTATTCTGATTCAAACTAGACAATTGCTCATCTAGACCACAAATTCTCTCTGACAAAGCCTGGTCTTGTTATGCAGACAACAAATGAACTATTAAGAAGCAGATGGGCCAAGCATAGTGATTGGTTCCTATAATCCCAACACTTTGGGAGGCTGAGGAGAGAGGATCACTTGATTCTAGGAGTTCAAAAAAATCCTAGACAACTTAGAACATTCTCTACCAAAAATTAAAATAAAGTAAAGTGAAATAAAATAAAACAAAATAAAATTTAATTTAGCAGGGCATGGTGGCATGTGTCTGTAGACCTAGCTACTCAGGAAGCTGAGCAGGGAGGTCCACTTTAGGTCAGGAGTTAAAGGTCGCAGAGAGCTATGATCACACCATTGCACTCTACTCCAGCCTGGGTTAAAATTAATATCATATCTTTCCTAAAAAAAAAAAAAAAAAAAAAAAAAAAGGCCTAAGCATAGATTACAAGTATAAAAGTTGACAAGATTTGGAAATAGAGACAAACTGTTTTGAAAGCGAACTTATACCTAATGTTTCACTACCACCAAAGGTATTTAAATGGACTAATATTTGTTGAAAGAAAGACCTGGAATTATTCTTTGTATATGCCGGGGTACAATTTCTACATTTTACATCATTTCATAATTACTCTTTGAAAAAGCTGTATGGCCTTTTTTATAAATGGGAAATGTGAGTGTTTGAGAAATTTAATAACTTGCCTAAAGACACAGTGGCTATGTGACAGACTGAGATTCAAACTCTATTCTTTCCCCATAATTCCTTCCCTGTTCACAGAATTAAGCAGAAAATGAAAGAACAGAAATAAGGGAACAGGATATCCATTAATATATGTATATGTATATATCCATATAATATATGTATATTCAATATTAATATATGAATATAAGATTCTATTAATGGTTTCTTGATCTTTTATCTTGATCTTTTATCCTTGTTTTATGTCTATTTCTGTCATCTCACTGCATAGAGACATCTTGCTATTTACCTGTTTTTCTGCAAACAGATTTGGGCCAGTTTGAGAAAATATTAGGCAATTCATGATCATTAAAGCCCTTAAAAAATCTTGGAAAAAAAAATCATGGGAAGGTCAATTGATTTTCCTTCTGAAGGAATTGAAACATCGTTCTTAAGGTTGGCTTTTCTTACACTATGGAGCCCAATATTATGGGTGATTCAAAACAGAAACTGATTAGCTTGTGGCTTCTCAGCAAAAGAAAAGCTACTGATTCACGGCAGTGTATTAGATTTGTATCTTGAGGATGTGATAAATGTATTAGCCATATTAAAACAATCTTTCTTAACTTGGTGCAAGTCAAAACAGTATTGGAGCCTCTACTCAATTAAGAGTGTAGTGTAGTGACTCCCTGCCCTCTGCCTTCTAGTAACAGTATATAGCTTTCATCTTCTCCACAACCTTAGAAGAAATGCATTTTTAGAGAGAAAACTGAGGTAGCAATGATGTTATAGTAAATAATGAATTCACTGATACAATTTTAAAGAAGAACCAGTCAACAATGTCTTTAATGCCTTGCTTATAAACTATATGTGATACTCAAAGGTTTTTTTTTTCCCACTATTTTAATGAAGAGATAGAGGAGCCCAAATTGATCTCCACAGATGTGCTGTTCATTTTCAAATTAGGTTTGGATGATTTGAGTAACATTCAGTACATTTCAATCTAAGGAAAAACATCCAGCTTATCCTTGGTCAGGGCTTTCAAAATGTGACAAATAAATATGAAATCCTAGTTAACGTCTACACAAGAAAAGGACATAAAATATGTTAATGCATTGAGTAAGGGAAGAACATTTAGTAAATTATTGTATTAGGAATCTGGTTATAGGAGTGAATGTTAATTTAATTACCTAATATTTTTTGATTAGCTATAGAAGTAGAAACTAATTGGGTTCCTGCTGTGAAATGTATGAAATTAATATACAAATGAGGAAGCACAAAGCCCCTTTCAATTTAATAATGACCATTTATGACTTTAATTAGGTAGACTATCTCACTGCTAATAAATGACTGACCTTGTGTTTGCTAATTATAATTTTTTTTTTTCTGTTCCCGACTTTAGTCATTGGTGTCTGGCTGTGACAAACATTGGTGATTCATTTGTCATGGGCTCTTGTGTTTTAGGGTGCTGATGCTGATGGTGACTTTTCTTAGCGTGTGCCAACGTTGCTACAAAGTCTGGTAGCTGTTCATTTGCCATTTAGTGTTATGCGCATTCGACTGTCCTCCAATCTGTGGTCAGAGTTGCTGTTTTTTAGAGCCTGTCCATGTAGTTTATTCAATATTTGAAGTCTTAGTTGGCCCAAAGCTCTTATTAAATTTTAGCAGCTCTACATCTTTTCAAATTCTGTAACATAAATCTGGTTATTGCTGTGCCTTCCCACCATGTCCAACCAGGTATGCCACCAGCTTGACATGTAAATATCAGGGTAATCTTCAAGGTGTTGGGTTTGCTTTTACAGTAGTTGCATCACTCCTATAAAAGATGATTTGATTCTTCTACCTCAATGAATTCCCCCCCCCCAAAAAAAGAGATGATTTGAAAGCCGGGCTATGCCCTGAGACAAGGTGGTTGGGGATAGAAACTGGTCTGAGACGATGCCCCATATCATTAAAGACTGATCCATGTAGAATTTCAAAAATCACCCCAAACTCATTATATTGTACCATATAATTATTAATCTTAAATTCAGCGATTCAAAGAACATTAATTTCTAAACTAGCAGGCTTCCATGGCTCATTGTTTTGCAGGAGACTGCTGCACTTGATCAAAAACTGATTCTGTGGACCTTCCTGCCTCAAATGACAGTCATGGGAAGTTTTATTTTTTTGTTGGTTATTTGCCTTCCTTTACTTCACTGTGCTCTCATCCTCCCTGAATTGGCTGTGCCTGTGAAAAGTCCTTATTTCATATATCAGGTCATTCATTTCTTCTACATCCCTGCTTTGAATGATATACTTTTGCTATTTTGGAAAAAAATAAAAGGCTCATTTTAAAAAGGTCCCTCCCCTCAGAATTTCAAACTGCGGTAGTTCCCTCTCAGCTCAGAGTCCTGCAGGCTTCTCTAATTCAATGTGCCCTCATGGAACTCCTAAAAACACCTCCTTAGGATTCACCATCATGTTAGGGGCATCACCAAATCTTTGCCCGTTAAATAGAGATCTTCTGGTATGATTTTATCTTCTTTCAAACTTCAGGTTGAAATTTAATCCCCAATGCAATGGTATTGGGAGGTGTGGTCTTTGGGAGTTGCAACTCTGTCCTCATGAATAGAATCAGGCAACCTTATAAAAGGGCCTGATGCAGGAAGTTCATCCATTTTTCCCTTCTAATTTCTGCCATGTGAAGACATAGAATCTGTCCATTTTTCCCTCCTGCTGTGTAAGGACCTGGCCTTTTTTCTCTCTAGATGATAGTTTTCAAGCTGCCATCTTAGAAGCAGGTAGCCCACCAGCACATTAATCTTGGATTTCCCAACATCCAGAACTGTGAAAAAGTAAATTTATGTTCTTCATAAATTCCTCTTCTTTATAAATTAGTCATTTTGTTATAGCAGCACAAAACAGATGAAGATGTCCTCTTTTCTCCTTCATCTTTCCAAATTAATCACTGACTCTGGTTGATTATATTTTTATTTATTTTCCATTTGTCACAACCCCCGCCCCCACATTCATACATTGAGGGGTTTTTCACTTGCTAAATTTGTTGTGTGGATTCCTGCAACTGCCTCATCCCTCTTTCCCTGTCTTTAGCCTTGCTGGAACCACTGTCACCATCTGAAACCACAATGAGCCCTCATTGGGGAACCTCTACTGATGTCTCCTGGGGACTGGGAAGGAAACACCACAATTCTCTATTCATGCTCTGCCTGTGACCCAAGGTCTTGCTGGGGAAGGAGTGGGTGATAAGGAGGGTCTAGGCTGCACTTTCGCTGAGGACTTTCACAGACTTATTTTCTGACTCCAGAAACCAAGATTCTGTCCATACCAGAACATTAGCTTCTAAAAAGAAGGGCTAAGTTCTGGGTTGTCAGAATGGCACTAGCCAGTATTATTTTTAATGCAAGGTGAGAATGAAATCAGAAATAGATCCTATGTTCAGACAGGGAGCAGACAGAAAAAGATTAATGTCTAGAAAAAAAGCAAGTCATTAAATCTGGGGCTGTCTAAGGGCCAATAATAAATTATTTTCTAAATTATTTTCATCACTTGCTTATCCTTAGTTCTTAAAATCTCAGGTAAACATTTTTTTTTTCTGTTCAATGCACTGCTTTATATAATCTTTTTTTCTGAGAAAGGCAATATATTAAGCAATTTTATATCCCCCCCCTTTTTTTTGACATAGAGTTTTATTATGTTGCCCTCAGTAGAGTGCTGTGGCATCACAGCTCATAGCAACCTCAAAGTCTTGGGTTTAAGTGATTCCCTTGCCTCAGCCTCCCAACTAGTTAGGACTACGCCACAATGCCCAGCGATTTTCTGGCTGCAGTTGTCATTGTTGTCCAGCAGGCCTGGGCTGGGCTCAAACTCGCCATCCTCCGTGCATGTGGCTGGTGCCATAACCACTGTGCTACAGGTGCTGAGCCAATTTTATACCCTTCAACCAACCTTCCTTCCTTTCCTCCTTCCCTTTTCCTCCCCTTCCCCATTCCCCTCTTTCTCTTCTTCTTTCTTCTCCCTTCTTTCCTCTTCCTACTGTTCTTTCTTCCCCTTCCCTTTTCTTTCTTCTATTTTGAGCACCTGCTCTGTGTCTGATATATCTGTGAAAAAGGTAGATAGGAGACCTCTCATATGGGTCAGTTTAGGAGTCCACTGGATATTAAATACTGATGACCCCAAAAGCAAAAGAACTTATTAATTATTAGAGGCACAACTGTATTTAATTTGGGGGTTTCTACTTCCAGTTCTGTATTTTAATGTTTTTACTATCATCCTTCCACACACATACCAATAAACCACCTTATTATAGCTCACTGACCTGGGCATATTTTCAGTACTTTCCTTATCTGTGTTCCATATATATATATATATTTTTTTTTTTTTCTCACTGGCTATAAATACATGTAACTGCAAAAATAAATACAATGGAAAAAAATAATGTCACTATACCTAACTTAATATAATAGCTCCAAACAGAAGACTTTGCCTTTCTTAAAACAGTGGAATTAAAATAATCGTAAAGGACACACTTTCTTCATTTAGGAGATTCAGTTTAGAAAAACGATTCTCAGTGTTCATTGCCCATCATCATCACCCGGGGAGGCTTTTAAAGATTAACTGATGCCCGTGTCACCAGAAAGTCTTATTAAATTGGTCTGGAGAATGGTGCAGGTATTAATCATTTTAAAATTACCGAGGTGATGGTAAGTTGCAGTCAGGCTGGGCAGTGGCTCAGTGGCTAAGACCCTGGATTCTAAAATCAGAAAGACCAAGTTGGAATTCTGCTCTATCACATCTGACCTTGGTCTTTCACTTCCCTAAGCTTCAACTTTCTTATTTATAAAATAGGAATAAATGTTGTACCCACCTCCCAGGGCTATTGTGAGACTTAAACTCTGTTTACTGTTCTTTACGATTTAATGAACAGGAAACACCAAGCAATGTCTCGCATGTGGTAAATTCCAAATGGGTGCTCAGTTTCTGTTTTTATCAATGTTTGGGGCTTTGCAGCATTTATGATTCTATTAAACACACAGGGAGACAAATTCCAAGCTTTCCGGTAACAGTCTATTTGCTGTAAAATTGTCCCCAGAATAGTAAGGCGTGCAATAAGTATGTATGACTGAGAGAAGGGCGGCCTGCAGGAGCCGTGCCTATGGGCCTGCACGGCCAGCTACAGTCTTGGATTCCAGGCAGCATGAAGGTACCAGACTCTGGAACAGCAAGAGGTAGCTGGCGCCAGGTAGATGGGACACAGGAATCAAAGGTGTAAAAGATAAGAGTGAAAGAAAAATGTTCCTCTATTTTTCTTCTGCTCTGAGCTATAACTGGGTAAATCAAAGCAGCACAAATCAAAATAAAACATGAAGGTGGCTATTGTCACTGTGGTTTCCCTCCCTCCCTCCCTTCCTTCCTTCCTGTCTTCCTCCCTCCCTTCCTTCCTTCCTTCCTCTTTTCCTTCCTCCCTCCCTCTCTTGCTCCCTCCCTCCTTCCTTCCTCCCTCTCCTTATTTTCACCATTTTTTTCTTTCTTCTTGCTTCCCCTGCCTACCCTCATTCTCTCTTCTCTCTCAGCTTCTTTTTTGGGCCAGGGCATAGGCCAGGGAGATGGTCGTGAGAGACTGGGGAAAGTGAAGGAAGCAGTGACTGAGCTACGTCTTTCACTGAACCAGGCCTTGGGAATTAACAGCTCTTGATACCCACTGAGGTGTCTCAGGTCCCCAGGGCTCTCCATTTATTGGGTGGGGGGTCAAAGTCACTACCTTATGGAGAGACAAGGTAATTTGTTGCCACACTTTCTTCAAGGCAGACTTTTGAGAAAGAAAACTGTCTCAAGTTGTGCCAGACAGATAATGGAGTGTTAAAGAAAAATAAAAACAGAAGTTAAATTTAGAAAGGCCCCAAAGCCAACACCCCTGAGCCCATAGCCAAACTTTCAGTCACCTCTATTTTATTAAATGCTCACTATAGTCATAAACAAAATAGGAAAATGCAAGCTTCATGTCATTGTTAGAGTGATTCAGTGACATTACATTGATCAGCCACACACAAAGCAGTTTGAACCAACATTGCTTGCCCTAAAGAGATGTGTAACAGCCAGTGCTGTCAAAGGTCAAAGATCTTTCTCCTTTAGGCTTCATTAACTTTGCTGTAGCTGCAGTGAGCTGGCTTCTTACTACCTTTCACTTTAGAGTCTCTTGGTTCGCACATTGTTTTTTATGTGCACCAAAATCTTTAATTTGGTTTGATTTTACTTCCAACAGAACAAAAACTTTTCAAGTTCATGTTCTATTTTATTGCATGTGATATCAAAGCACATGTGTGTGATCATGCCCATCCCAGACCCTCCTTGACTGGTTCTCATCTAGTTACTAGTCTGCATTTTATATAATGGCTTTGTTGCGATGTATTTCACATACCATACAATTCACCTTTGTAAGGCATATAATTCAATGATTCTTAATATAGTCACTGAATTTTACAACTACTTCTAGTAATTTAAGGATATTCCAAGCATCCCCCCAAACAAAACCCTCTACCATTAGCCATCACTCTCCATCTTCTAGACTAAGACTACTATCCAGGTATTCTCTTTTTCTATGAATTTTCCTATTCTGGACATTTCATAGAAATGTAATCATAGGCTTGGCGCCTGTGGCTCAACGGGCTAATGCGCCAGCCATGTACACCTGAGCTGGCGGGTTCGAATCCAGCCTGGCCCGCCAAACAGCAATGACGGCTGCAACCAAAAAAAAGGCCGGGTGTTGTGGCAGGTGCCTGTAGTCCCAGCTACTTGGGAGGCAGAGGCAAGAGACTCGCTTAAGCCCAGGAATTGGAGGTTGCTGTGAACTGTGATGCCACGACACTCTATCCAGGGTAACAGCTTGAGGCTCTGTCTCAAAAAAAAAAAAAAAAAGAAAGAAAGAAATGTAATCATAAAATTTGGCATGTGGCTTTTTTCACTTACTGCAGTGTTTTCAAGGTTTATCTGTGTTGTAGCTTGTAATAGCATTTCCTCCTTTCTATATGGCCAAAAAATATTTCATCGTATGTATATATAAAATTTTACTTACCTCCTAGTCAGCTCACAAACATGTGAGTTGTTTCTGCTTTTTGACTAATGCGTATAACACTATTGTAAGTATTCCAATATAAGTTTTTTTTTGTGTGTGTGTGTGGGAACATGTTTCCAATTTTCTTGAGTATATACCCAGAATTAGAATTTTGAGCCTTTGAGTATACTGTATTTGTAACATTTTGGGAAATTTTAAACTGTTTTCTGTAATGGCCACACACCATTTTATGATCTTACTAACAGTACATATGGCTTCATTTTGTCACATTTCATTTGGTCTTTTTGATTACCCAACCGTTCTGATGGGTGTGAAGTTGGATCTCACATTTCTCACTCATAGCTGTGGTGCTAGAATCTCAATTTTCCTTCATCTTATAAGTATTCTGATACAATAAGTGTTCCTCTTAAAGAAATTATATTTCAGTTCCCCTTTATGGGTTTTCCATGATGCTCACATAGGGGAAACTTAATACCAAATAATTATTGAACATTTGCCATAAGCCAAAGCCTCTTCTAAGCACATATTGTCTAATGAGATCTTCACAATTACCCTGTCCATCCTGCAGGAGAATCTGACCATGGTAATATATTATTCTGAAAAGTTATTGAACAAAACACAGCTATTTCAAACCCTCCACATGTCAGACCTCTGAGTCTTCAACTTTTTTAATTTTCCCAAATATGTTATTCTATTTCTCCCATGAGTGTTCTTCAAATATTTCTTGTTACAGAAGAAATTATTTTCTCAGCTGCCTTAGCACACCACAGACACAGCTGACAGGTACAGTAAGCTCACAGAACCCCAGAGAGTAAGGCAAGGGACAAAGTAGGCGACTTCCTTGTCCCACCCAACTTTCAGCTCATTAGTTCTCTCCACATAATTCCTCATCAGTAAGTTTCTCATTAAAAGGCAGAAGGGGAAGGGCTCTTGGTGAAGTAAGAGGGAGAGTATGTGATAAAACAGTTTGAGGATTGCACCTTACGAATTGAAAGAAAAGCTCATGAATTGAGCGCACAGGAGACTCAACTCACATGCTGTTAATAAAGCCAGATTATTTTCACTCCTAAAAGTTCCACACAAGACAACAATAATCCAAAAAGAGTTCCTCATTGTTTACTTTTATTCTCTGAATGTTCAAAAGCCAATATGTGCAAAACCATTTAGCAAAATGCCACCATGGGGTTCACGGTTTGTAATTTAAAAAAACAACCAAAGGCTGCTGCACCTCATAAATTATGCAAGAAGGGGCTTCGAGTAAGATTGAAAAATAGGAGTAAAACCTACACTCCCAGCAGGCAAAATATTGTTTGACATTTCTAATCATAATGAAACATACGACCTAGTGGGGCAAAACTAAAACACATTTGCATGTCAAAGAATAGGTTCCATTTAATTTGCTTAAGTTTCTTTGTTAGCTTTTCTGTTTCCTATGAAATAACTTCAAGGTTATGAAGAATATAATACGTGTCTAAATGGTTGAGAGGAGGTATGAACAGAGATGAAAACAGATAGTGGATTTTTCCAGCCAGGCTTTAAAAGGTGAGAAATTTGTATGCAAGAAGCAACTTCTCCTCTTGGCTTCTTTAATACGATTTTGTTTCATTTTCAGAAGGCAATAAAGGTAACCAAAGTATTGGCCAACTTGCATTTATATAACATATAGTCTCCTGACTGTGAATATATTTAAGGGCTTACAATCTGTATCTTGTCCTAACTGGTGAAGTTTACCTAATTGTCAGGTTTTCAGCCCCTCTTTCATGAAAGAGACTGTGACAACAGACCTCTAAAGTTTAACAATTTATGGTTTACTCATTAATTGTTGTTTATTCTTCTTCTTAAGAGGAATGTTGGTGCTGTTATTTGTAGTGAAATTGAGTTCATAGGTTAAAATTTAGAGGTGAGGCAATATATTATGATATGTAAACTTTGGTTAACATGAACAGCTTTAAAGATGTTTAAAAAACACAAAAATGTCTTTATGTATATATGTCTAAATCAATTTTTTATGATTAGTTATAGTTTTTTACTTAACAAGTTGAAAATTACCTTTAAGAGCTAGTAAACTGATACAAAGGAACAGAATTATTTTCAATCTATCTTCCTCTAATGCCATAATTCTTTCTAGTTGAGAGAAGAGTTAGAAAAACTGATGTTTAATCATTAGTTTGGCTTGTCAGGAAAGCATCATGAGGAGTTGTAGTAAAGGATTGGGTTGGTTGTAACAACGCGGAGAGAGAGGTTATCAAGAGCTTATGCTTCACAAAGATTTGCTAACATTCGGATTGTTGAACTGACCTTTAATGCATAGAAGAGATGTCAGAATACCATTTGGAGGCAGGAGTCTGAGCTCTGGGTTTGTCTGTGTCCACTCTCCTGTTTCTCCAGGGCAGGGCCAGAGTGAACCAGCCTTGCTTCTGTGGCCCAAGTGCCTGCCGTTTACTAGGAATTCAAATATTTAGAAGAGATAATTGTAAATGCACAGATGGATAGATTAACTACATGATGGCTAAATTGGGTTTCTTGGAGGTAGTTGTGTTCCCTGCCACGTTGTGATGGCATTGGCTGAGATTCATGCAGATTGGTGGTCACAGTGAACTCTGGGCTATGGGACGTATGCCTTCACATGATTTCAGTGATGAGGGAATTCCCTTATAATAGGAGCCTGCCAATCATTCATTTTGCTGCACAGTTAACTGGGATCATTCTTACTTTCCCAATTCTGTAGTTTCTCCTACCAACTTCCTTTCCTTGTGGGCCTCCATAATAGCATCTTTTTCCAATTCTAAGGTGGTCTGTTTAGCTGGGGTTCTAATCCTGGCTCTGTCTCTGGATATTTCATTTTCAGTACATTACTTGCTCTTTTCCTTCTGAAATTGTTCATTTATAAGATGGGATGCAAACACTCCCTTCTCAGTGTTATGAGGTCTTCATGCAATAATGTAATATGTGTTTTACTAAGTACATAAAAACATGTCACAGAAATAAGCGACCAGCAGCAGGGGTATTACCACAAACACCACTATAAGAAACAGTGATATGATCAAGGAGGACTTCTGAGTTAATATGATAATTTAATCTAAACCAGTATCCTCTCTGATCACTAGATGGTGCCCCTCAGAAAACAAAATGCCTCCACTGAGGTATAAATTATATTTAGTTAAAAAATATGTTTTGGTGAAGGTAACAGTAGTCTTCGGGACAATCTCATGTTTCCAATATCTCATGCATTAGGATACTAGTAGAATTTTATGCAATGGAGAAGCAATATATTTTCATGCGATCATGTCCAACATTCCTTGACCAAATGCAAATCTCCTCATGTGTTTGTAAAATATCACTAGATAATATACAAAACAAATAAGTGTTACCTGTGCTCCATTTTACAGAGTTCTCAGAAGATAGAATACATTTGATTGTTTTGTTTTGCAAATTCAACAGACTTATTTTATAATAGAGTAAAATAAGACTTTTAAAAGTTAGATCTATATTTACCCAATTGCCAAAAGCACTTTTACGAATTATTTTACCCAGTTAAATTAACAGTGATTTTAACTATTAAAACAATAGTGAAAAAAACTATAAGAAATATAATTTAGAATTTTTTTATAAAGTCTGAAATGGTGACCCAAAGATGATATATGGTTCAAATAGCATCATTTTACCCTTATCTCAATTCTGTGTGTCTGAGTATAATAAACCAAAATAAGGTAGTATACAGAATTATAAACTATAACTTTAAGCATAGAAAATACTTTCATTTCTGATTTTACAGGCAAATGTATTTCTTAGTTGAAAGCAGAGTGTGTGTCACTGTTTTACTGCAGAGTAGGAATGAGAAAACATTGGATATACTGTTCAGATGAAATTCTAGGACAAGCACTTTACTTAGAATGATTGACAACCCTTATGTAATATGAAAAATAAATTTCACACTGGCTCAATTATTCATTAAGGGGTGCATGTGTGTGTCTCTCTCTCTGTGTTTTTCCTATTGCTTTTATACCACCTTGGGATCCAGTAATGAATGATACCAATAAGATGTGTGTCCTTAGAGAGGGGATATTCCAGTTAGGGCTGAGGGAAGATCCATCACAGGAAGAATAAAGACATTACAAGTGAAGAAATAGATTTTTAAAACCTGTTCAGAAAGTAGAAAATGCTCTGTAGAAATTAAAGCCATGGCCACGTGAGACAAGGTCACTATGTATACAATTTTGTGTTGGGTGGTCATGGAAATTATCTCTGAGAAGCTAATGAACATATGCAACTTGTCTTAAAAAGGAGGCCAGATCCCCCACCATTGCTAAAGGGTAGAGAGTGATAAGGGGTGAGGCTCAGGGAGATATTAATGATTTCATTTTTGCTTAAAACTTATTAATAAAGTGGATTAAAGTCGATCAATTATTTCTGAGGATGGTAGTGTCCTGGCCAAACAATGCAATTGTAAATTGTAGTATGGAAAAATACTTAGAAAAACAAAACATAGAGTCAGAGGGAGAGGGGATTCAAGTCAGATATTTTGCATGTGTCCTAATGACAAAAAGTAAGGATAGTATATTTGTTTATTATAAATATTTTTAAAATCAATTTCAGGGATGATAGGTATTCTGAAACTATGTCCTTTTTATATTTCAATGATGATTTCTCCAGAGGTAACCTCCACTCAAATGTAAACATTTTCCATAATCAAATTCAGGTTCTGTTTGTTACATTGTTCGATGTCTTATTTTTTAATTTTTAAAGTTAATTACAAAGTTATTATTAGTGGATAAAAGTAGTCAAGAGATATACCATACAGCATGATTGCTATATGCAATAAAAATGTATTAGTCTTAATAAATGCTAAGACATTCACCATTATTAAGTGTTCTCACCACAAAAAAACAAAGGTAGGAGAAAAGATACGTAAGCTAGCTGAGCGAATGAACAAATCAGTTAATTAGTTCAATTTAGCCATTCCACAATGTACACATACTTTAAAACAACATGTGCACAGTAAATACACACAGTTTTTAGTCTTCAATTTTTTCAAATCTGAATAAGAAGAAAATGAGAGTACATTTAATACTTTTACTTGACAATGCTGTTTTGCTCACATTGCTTGTTTTAAATTCCAAGTTATATGACTCAAGATGCGTTATTTAAAATACCAATTTTATTATCTGTAAAATGATGGCAATATTAGTACTTTCTTCTTAGAATCACTGGGTAGATTTCATGACCTTAGAAAAAGAACTTAGCCTATTCTTTGCTATATGAAGGTCTCAAAATTTAATATTTTATTAGATTATCCAGGGTCTTTCTAGCACCTGTCATTTTATAGTACTTGATGCAACTTACTTTTTTGTTTCTTTCAATTTCTCTTATTTGGCATTTCACCCTGGCAACGCCCCTTTTCCTAACCATCAAGAGGAACCAGTTGAGTTTGATCAGAGCATGACTGCGGGGCTTGAGGAGTCTTATTTGGAACTAAAAGGCCAAGGGTACTGTCCTAGCTTCACTATTGACAAACTCTATGCCTCAGCCCTGAGCTAAATTCTCTAAGCCTAGATGTCTCATGTAAGGCCTGCTGCCTCAAGGGGTTGTCCTGGCCCAGGGACAGTGGCTCACACCTGTAATCCTAGCACTCTGGGAGGCTGAGCCAGTAGACTGCCTGAGCTCTTAGGTTTGAGATAGCCTGAGCCAGAAGGAGACCCTGCTTCTAAAAATAGCTGGGCATTGTGGAGGGCACTTGTAGTGCCAACTACCACAGTCGCAGGGGTGAGAGAATCATTTGAGCCCAAGAGTTTGAGGTTTCTGTGAGCTGTGATGCCATAGCATTCTACCGGAGGCAACAAAGTGAGACTCTGGTCTCAAAAAACCAAATAAATAAATAAAATAAAAAGGTTGTGTAAAGGACAACCACCAGCCCTTTCTCAGGAAAAATTCGTTTTTTTTTTATTTTTGTTTTCCTGTGAACAGACTTTCCTATTTAATTGTGGTTTGCCTTGCGATTTTGTTGTTGTTTCTGTTGAAAAATGAACATTTGAATCCAATAATGCATCAACTCTGGAAATCAGACTCTCCTCATAGGGTTTTTGGTTTGCTGTATATTGGATTTTGCTTCTGCAGGCTGTCTCGGTGCTCACAGTCAGTCTGCAAGGGAAACTTCCGTTCCCTTCAGTGTTTTCTGAGCCCAAGACTTTGCCCGCATTGGTGCAGTGACTTTTGAAATCCCACTATGCAGCCAGCTGCTTTTGAATGTTCTTGTATTTAATGTTTGTCTCCACAAAGGATAAAAAAAGAAAAATGAAGGTGGGGAAGATAAGGCAGTAGTCTTCAAAATCTCTCGATGCCACCTTAGCTGAAGGGAGATGGGAAGAGTTGCAACAAGAAGGGCTACCCACCACTGGGTCTCTACCTTCTTCATCAGAGGCAGCATCAGAAATCAAAAGGCAGTTCTCAAACACAGAGAACAGAGTCTTCGTTGTCTATACCTGATGCCTGCAAGAGGCATGGAAGCTGCTCCAGGAGCATGTGAGCAGCCAGCTGTCTGCCGTGCGATGGTGCATAGGGGATGGGGCAATGTTGCTGAGCTAAGAGATGAAATCAGCCCATCAGCCATATTGAGCATTGACGCCTCCTCCTGACAGTTTCAAGTCTTCAATAGACTCTGGCGTTCCAAAATAATGACAGGTATATTCTACAAGTATTACTGCTGTCTAGGTGGAGAGACAGATTCCTGATCATTCCTCCTCAGCCAGCTTTGTAAAACCCTCTTTCTGGCTTCTGCTCTTTGTCTTACACATAGTTCAATGAAGGTTAAACAGTTGGTAGGAGATGTGTTCCTGTTTACATTAACTTATGTTCTTCATGATCTTTCTGAGACTCGTGACCTAGAAGTTGACTGCTATAAAGTGGCTTTTGTGTTTTTCTTAAAGAAAATGGCATTTTGGCTCATTTCAACTGATGTATGTTCTCTAAGAAAAGATAAAAATATTTCCATTTGTTTTATTAAAAGAATAACGACTGCCTAATGTTTTACCTGTTCATATAAAGAATTTAGCTCTTTGTTGTTGGAGCATGGTGTCCCTGCACCTTTTTTCTCATGTGTTAAGCAAAAGCTTGATTGAATGGGCCTGATTTCAGACACTGGACAGTTCTAATTTCTATTCCTCCGCTTTCTAGTTTGTCATTTTGGGCGAAGCTATCAAGGTATCTGTATGTTAAGTCCTTATTTGCTATAATGGGGATGATAACCACCCCTCGAGGTCAAATTGTGTACCCTCGGTTGGCAAGTATGTAATACCAAATGTGATGAAGTGTAAACATGTCTAGCTCCTAGCGTGGCTTTAACAAATGCCAATTCATTCCCCTCCTTGAAGCTGCACTGGCTCGTTCTGCTGTACAGATTTGCCTAGGATAATGCAGTGATGAGAGGATGGTCAGGCCACTGCTCTGTCAAGTCCTTTTTAACTTCACCTGCTGGGTCTTAAATGTGGCCCAGATCCTAGAATTCCCCTCAGAAGCAGACTTTCATTCACAGGCTACTCTAAGATAACTCGGTCCTTAATTTGACTTAATCTAATTTTTTGATAGGCTTACCTGTCTGGTCTGTGAATCAACCAATGAATTATGCAGATAATTCTGGACTCATCAATAGGAACATGCCGTATTTCCAAGCACTGTTTTATCTGATTCAATTACAGACAGTAATGTTCAGTCTCTGTGCCTTATCAGTAATGTTGTATTTTGAATGTTTGTCCTCTCCAAAAGTCTTTTGAAATTTTGTTGCCATCGCAACAGTATTAAGAGGAGGGACTGTTGAGAGGAGATTAGGCTCTACTTTCATGAGTGGGATTAATGTCATTATGAAAGGTGGAGTTTTGCCCCTTTTGGCCTTTCTTGGTCCTTTTGTCATGAGACAGGCCAGCCTTCTTCCGTGCAGAGCACTCAGGATAGAAAGCATGTTCTTCCTGGAAGAGGAAAATAGCCTCATCAGACACCGAATCTGATGGTGTCTTCACCTCCAGCCTTCAGAACTGTGACTCGATAAATTTCTATTCATATAAGTTACTCAGTCTGGCTATTGAGGTATAGCAGCTTACAATGGACTAAGACAAGTAACTTGTTTTTGCAAGTGGTTGAGACCAGTGGTTCTCAATCAGATGTGGATTGAGTATATAAGGGATGTTGGAGACATTTTTGGTTGTCACACCTGGGAGGTACTTCTTATTTTTAGAGGGTAGTGGAGGCCAGGCATACTGCTGAACATTTTACAATGCACAGGACAGCCCGCAACAACAAAAAAACCCTATCTGTTCCCAGATGTCAATAGTGCTGAGATTATTCAGTTGACCTCCTTAGAGCCCTTCTAAGCAAACAGATGTTGATCTCTCTGCCAGTAAGAGGAGGATAGAGAGCAATTCTTTGCTACAGTCATCATGCATTGATTAGGTGTATGCTATGGGCTTAGCACACTGTGCATTTATGATATAGACCAGTTACAGTATATTAGATAATATACCACAGCTTGTAGTGAGAAGATTTTTGTATAGTTTTGTCTATCACTTACAAGCTGTAGTTCCAGTAGGAAAGTAACTTAAGATTTTAGAGTTTCAGTAACCTTCAATAGGGTGGTAGTGATGGAATAAGGAAATTGAGCTTATAACATCCTTTGTACATTGTTTAGTATGGGGAATCACTCAGTAAATTGCAGGTGTTACTATTGCTGACATCTTCCTTACCATTGTCATTGTCATCACCATCATCATCATCATCATCACATCTCATCTCAGTCTGACTTATAACCACATCTCCGATACATCCTAAACTGTGTGTGTAGGAAATGCTACAGTTACTGAAAAACATCTGTGCCAATTAACCAACTCATGACATAGTTGGGGAGGCAACCTGAGAAAGGGGAAAGGAAATCAAGCAGTCAGAGAAAATGATATTTCATCAACTTGGCCCCACTTGCTATTACCTTTTAGATTGATTTTTATGGAAATATATGACGTGGACTGACATTGGAGGAAAATGTCAACCCCTGAATGTTGTAGTTGTTGACTAATACCTTATATTGCAGGATATTTTTCTTCTCTTTCTATGAGAACTTTATTGATCTAAGCCTCATAACCCAATCTCTATTTACCCCCTGACTCTAATCTCATGTATTTTAGTCTCAGAGTCCTCCCAAGGCCAAGTTGCTTGCCAGTAGCTCTGGCTTTATGTCTTTTCAGATTGAATCCAATAGCATGAGAGAATGTCATTTTTTCTGTCTTTAAGGATGGCAACTGTAACTTGGTATTCTTTGAACACCTTACAGTCTAGCATAGATTCCTATGCTCACAAAATACAATCCTAGTTGAATTAGACTTCCTGAAAATAAATATAATTAAGTATAGGTACTATACTTCAAAAAAGAAAAAAAAAAAGAGAAAAGAAAATTTAATCCCAGAGAGAAAAAGCACATATCTTAAATGTATAACTAATTAGTGGCAGAGTGTCTTAAACACTTTCATTTGCCTGCAAGCCATGGTAATCTAATTTCCATTGCCAATGAATTTATTTTGAAACATGATTGGCATTGGAATGTTAGAGGAGTTTTTACTCTGGAGAAAGAGGTTTTGTTTTGTTTCTTGTCCTCCTCCTCTTCTTCCACCTCCTCCTCCTCTCCTTCACTTACTCCTCCTCCTTAATTTTAATGACCCATGAGAAGATGCAGCCTCATTCTTTGGCATTATGTTGCTTAGCAGCCCATGCCAGGTGCAACCCCAGCAGACATTATCTGACTGAGGAAAGAATGAACACGCTGAAATTGGCAGAGCAGGAGGTTAGGAGGGACTTAGCCCATGATGGTGCCATTGAACTATTTATTTGCTGACCCAGGAATTTCATGCTTCTGTCATTCTTATTATTATGCAAGGCAACACAATTATTTATTATTTAAGTCAGTTCGATAGAGTTTCTGTTCATTGCAGCCCAAAGCATCTTCACAAGAACCCAGGGAGTCAGAGGTTTGTCCAAGAGATTAGTTTACTTTTGGAAAGAGAGTACCTTTTTCTGGAGAGAAAGCACTTTTGGAGAAAGAGTACTTTTGTCTGCAAAGAAAGTACCTGTGTTTGGCCTAAACTGATAGAGAATATTATCACCTGGTCAGTAAGTTTTTATTCGAAGTTTGAAGAGAGTACGTTGGTCTCTTTTGATGTCCTTGCCCAATAATGTAGAATTGCAAGCATAGTTCATTCCCTCAAAAACTTGAGGATGCACCTACAAGCCTGATAAAGTATCTAGGCCAGTTACTTTTTTATTTTTATTTTTATTTCAGCACCATCAGGTACTTGGTAGGAATTTGTTCACCAAAAACTTTAATTACCCTATTAAACAATCTAGACAATATGCATATAGAAGATACACATTTCCAGAAATACAGAAAGGGAAAGAAGAATGTGGGAGAGAATAAAAACGTGTGATCCACCTTCATTTGTGTTGTAAAAACATTATCTAGTTTTTGCCTTGAATTACTGGAGGCCTAGTTTCAGGAAATGGCAATAACAGATTTCTGAGATTTTTGAAAAAATAAATGAGAAACGTCTCTTCAATTAAAAAACCAAAGCTATTCAATGTAATCTTTTCGCAAATAACAACCAAATATGGAGTTTGATTTCTCTGTATCCTAAATAATTTTTGAGTAATTATGATAAAAATCATGTAACATAAAATTTACCATTGTAGTCATTTTTAAGTGTATTAAAGTTTAGGAGTGTTAAGTATAGTCATATAATTGGACAACAGATCTCTGGAAGTTGTTTTTATTTTATAAAGTTGAAACTCTGTACTTAAAGAATAGCAACTCTTCATTTCTCTCTCTGCCCAACACTGGAAAACCATCATTTTCCTTGCTGTTTTTGTTTGTATGAGTTTGACTGCTTTTAATATCTTAAATAAGTGAAATCATATGGTACTTGTCCAGGTTAATTCCATTGTTGTAAGTGGCAGGATTTTCTGCTTGTTTAAGATTGAATAACATTCTATTCAATATATAGACCATATTTTCTCAATCCATTAATCTATACCTAGACATTTGGATTGCTTCCCTCTCTTGATTATTGTGACTGATTCTTTAATGAACATAGATATACAAATACCTCTTCAAGATTCTGCTTTGAATTGTTGGAATTGGATATATACACAGAAGTGGATTTCTGGATAATGTGGTAATTCTATTTTTAATATTTTTGAATTGCCAACATACTATCTTCCATACTGCCTGCACCATTTTATATTTTCACCAGAAGTGACAAGCCTTCCACTTTTTCCGTGTTCTTGCCAGCACTTAATATTACAATTTCTTCTTCTTTTTTTAATATAGTGGCCATCCTAATGGGTGGAAGTGGTATCTAAATGTGGTTTTAATTTGAATTTCTCCAGTGATTAGTCCTATTGAACATATTTCCATATGCCATTTGGCCATTTATCTTCTTTAGAAAAATATTCAAGTCCTTTTCTCATTTTTTATTTAGGTAATTTTATTGTTGAGTTATAAATCTTTATATAGAGATATTAACCCTTCTCAGCTTTATAATTAACAGGTGTTTTCTTTCATTCTGTACTTTGTCTTTTCACCCTGCTGATTATTTTCTTTGATGTGCAGAAGTTTTTCAGTTTGGTATAGTCCATTTGGCTATATATGCTAAGAAATCATTTCCAAATCCAATTTCATCAAGTTTCTTTCCAATGTTTTCTTCTCACATTTTGCATTTTTTAGGTCATATTTTTTTATCTTTAATCTCTTCTGAGTTAATTTTTGCATTTTGTATGACATAAGGGTCCAACTTTATTATTTTTCATGCAAATATCAAGTTTCCCCAACATTATCTGGCCTTAGTTCCTTGAACAAAATTTTAATTCTGTAAGCAGATTAAAAAATAGGGAAAGACATGTTTGGATGAATATAAAGGCTATAGTTTCAGTTTCTAAGACCTACTGTGTGTTGCTTAAACATTTCACAGAACCAGAAGAGCCAAACTCTTTCAGTCTTGAATTCTTACGTAATGTGTTATAAATGAAACCACATAGCAGAATTAATTCTGACCTCTAATAGAGATGGATAAATTAGATTAAACTTATTTCATTTCTCCAATTGCTGTATGCTTTGTGTTTTATATTCTGGAAACAAAATATAGCTCTGAAGTTGGCATTTTCTATAGCCTTTATGGGTCCAGTTAAGACATTTTAAATGGCATGAATTAATGTGCTCTATCTTTTGGTGTGTTTTTTTTTTATTGGTGGGATAGTTGAAAAGAATTCATTGTATATGACTTGAACTTTGTTTTAGCAGTGTATTGGATAAAAAAAAAAGCTCAAGAGATATTTATCTTTTTGATAAGTAAGTGGTTTAGTAGAAGTAAGGCATGCATTTAATTACAATACAAGCCAGAAACTAAATATTAAGGACTTCATATAGGTAAAGTATTAGTGCAAAATAAAGGAAGTTCATGTCTGCTCAGGACAGTAGGAAAGTCTTTCTGGATGTTGTACTTTAGGTGATATTTGAAGGACTCTGTGAGTTAGAACCATGTAATAATAGCTGCTATTTATTGAAGTCTTACTTCATCTTTGGGTGTTATTCCAAGTGTTTTATTCTTTTAACAATGATAATCATCTTATGATATAGGCATTATAATCTCATTTTATGAATGAGTAAACAAAGGCATAGAAGGGTTAAACCACTTGGCTAAGGGCATACAGCTGCCAAATACCAGAAGTGGGATAGGAAGCCCTATAAGTCTGACTCCAGAGCCCAGGTTATAGTTATCCTGCTTCAAAGCATTCCAAGACATAAACACATAAGTGTAAAATCAGGGTCAGAGAAATATGGAGAGTGAATGGGAATTGGCAAGGAGCTCAAGGTATAATGTGGAGGCCACTAAAGGTGTTGGTAGGGATGGATGTTAGACCTGACTTGGGAAGAATGTGGTGAGCTATTAAACTACCAGATACCTGTTGTTTAGGTGGAGGGCAACGGAGAGCAATGAAAGGTATTACACCAGGGAGGGGTGTGTCCAGAGCTGTTTTTCATGAAAAGTAAACTTACAGTAGGCTATAGAATGCTGGGGACTCACAGGGTGTCACCTGAAACTGAGACGTAAGGATACTAAGATCAATATTTCAGAAGTTCCCCCCCAATTGTAAATGAAAATGAGAGGGGACTTCTAGCATTAAAACCCTAGTTCTTGTGCCCCTAAAATATTTTTTTCCCTTCCTTCTTTCATGCCCCACCACCTTTTTTTCTTTCTAATAAAGAAAAGTGACTTGGAAGCAGCCAGTTAGGTCACTAGAATACCACAGAGGAAGAGGTAAGGAAGATTTGCATTAGGACATGAAGACATGATTGCCAGGGGCTTGGTACATGCAGAACCATCTTATTTTTACCATCAGTTGGGTCTTGAGGAACTTGGAAAAAGAAAAACCAAAGATAATTCTGTGGGTTTAGAGAACTAGGTAGATATTTGAGATATTAACAAAAAATGTTTAAAAAAAGGACAAGGAATACATTTGAGGGTGAAAATAATGAGTCAAATTTTGGATTAATTACCAGAAAACACACAGAATGTGGATAGATATATCCAGCAAGCCAGACCGGCACGCTGGGAGAAGCTCAGAAGGGAAGATGTGAATTTAGAAACTGATATTCTCAGAGAAGTGACAGCAAAGCCCTGCTTTCTTTTGAACTTAATCCTTAACCAGGATTTTGTTCTCAGACCATGTAAACATAGCTCAGTTTTTAAATATTCATGGCATTGCATCATAAATCCTATTTTAAAAGGTCCATTATTTGTTTTTTACTTTTTTTTTTGCTTTGTGAAAGTTTCATAAGCAAATGTATGCACGTATTTATACAGATTTATATTTTTGTGTTTATGGATATGCAAAGATGATAGATGGCTAGATAAGATGAACAGATATTGTCACATGCATTGTATTAAAATGGAGGTTTTCAATATTTTTCTCCCATGGATAATGAAACTTTAGAATGTCAATTTTGTCTTGCCTCCATTTATTGGTAAAAAAAAATTGCAGCAAGGACAGGAAAAGGGGAGAAAAAAAAGAATAGGAATAGGAAGTCCATCCGTGCTATCTGTTGAAGCCCGGTACCTGGAATTTGGCATAAGAGATCTAACCAGGGGATAGGGATCGGATTCAGCCTATAAGTAGGATGAATACCAAGACAGGGGATAGAGTGATCCACAGAGGATGAAAGGGAAGGACAAGAGGAAGATCCTAGAACCAGACTGAACTTTCTGAAATAAGGCAGGATTTTTGGTTTTGGAATATCTGTAGTGTCTTTCAAGTTTCAAGGATATTGTATTGTATGTGCCGACACAAGGCACATACAATACAATTGTATTACCTTCAAGGAAGGTGATATTCTTAGTTTGGGCTGTGAAGGCCAGAGTTAATAAAAACGTAGAGAGAAGGCTTATTCCTGCCACTACTTAACTTTTTGAATTTGAGCTTATGAAGTTTCCTATGAGAAATATTAGAGATGTTGTCTTTGTCTCCCCCTTAAATCTGGGAGGCCTTATAACTGACCTATGGCAGGATAATATTATGTGAGTTCTGAGCCTGGCACTCAAGAGGCTTTGTGTACTTAGCCTCTTGGAATCCCTCTGCTCTCCCCTTGCGAACAAGACTAGGCTAACCTGCTAGGGTAAATTGGGTATAATCATTTCTCATATTTCCCTTCATATCTGTAAATATCCCACATTGAGATGGTGTATATCAGCTTAGGGAAGACAGTAAGGATTTATTTTTTCAACCACAGTAGGATTTATTTTTTCAAATATGTGTGTGTGTAACACTTACCTATTGCTCAAACCATTTTTTCCCACATGTGGAGTAAAGAGAAGCTAACTTAGCTGAGGCATTTTAGATCAGCCAGCGTCTGATCACAAACACTCAATGAGCCCAGCATAGATCAGCAAGTCCAGCACTGGTGAACAGATCCATGCAAAAGCGTCCAGCTCAAATTGCTGCCCCACAAGGTCACAAAGCTGTGAGTCAAATAACCATTTATTGTTTTAAGCCCCTAAGTTGTATTTCTTTAGTTGTTGTTTTGTTTTGTTTTAGATCATGGCAACAACGGACTGGTGCAGGTAAAGAAGTTGGCTGGATACGAAGTATAAGATCAGTCAAGTTACTAGATCCTGGCCCTATCAGATCAGGCAGAAGGGGACCTCAGCGTGACACAGCCGAGGGTGGCTGTATCCCATAAGCCTCCTCGTGGAAAATGAATAGACTTGAAAAATATCTAATCAGAATTGACTCATTGATTGAGGTTCCCTCAACCTTTGAAAAGTGAATGTTTAGATATAGGGTGAGAAAAAGTCAAAAATTGGATATAACTAAGCAGTAATGTGACTTTTTCTTATTATATCCTCAGAAAGGAAATGAAAGTACTTTTGTTAAATGTTTGTTTCATTTGTCCCCTGCCTAAGTCAAAACATAGTAAGAAACAAAATAATCACAACTGAATTTTTGCTTAGCTGCTTGAATCATCTATTAAAAAGGGGGGAGGAAGAGTGTAAAAGGAAAAGAGTGTTTCAATTGTGTGAATTAGACCCAATCTAGATAGAAGGCTCAAGACTCTGCCCTGGCAGTGAGCCTAGGAGTATAATACAAGGAAACATAGATACTGGACAACAGGGGAAAGAAATTAGGATCCTTCAATTCTTTATAAATGCATCACTCTTTTCTTATTTTAGAAAACAGGGAATTCTAAGACCTGATATACAAATCTCCATTACTGAGTCAGTAACTAATACATGTATAAGAGGCATGTGATATATACTTACAACAAATGTCTACAGGTAGAATCATGAATAAACACAATGTGAGGCTCATATAGGAAGAATTCCTGTTACACGCCCTTCCTAGGCTTTGGGAATACTCTTAGAAATAAACTAACCACAAAAAGGAGCCCTATAAATATCAAACAAGCTTAGATGTCCAGAAATATACACTTGGTTAAATAACTAATAGGTGTTGGTGTTTCACATTAAAAACCATTGCAACAAAGAAACCCAATTTAAAAATGGACAAAGGACTTGAATAGACATGTTTCTGACAAAGATGTACAAATGAACAATAAGCATTTAAAAGTGCTGTATATCACTAATTATTAGGCAAACTGAAATCAAAATGGCAATGAGCTGTCACTCCATATTCACTATGATAGCTATTATCAAAAGACAGAAAATAGCAAATATTGGCAAGTTTGTGAAAACTTGGAACCTTGTGTATTTTTTATGGGCATGTAATATAGTGCAACTGCTATGGAAAATAGTTTGGGGGAGTTCTTAAAACATTAAATATAGAAATATATGATCCAGCAATTTTACTTATAAGTATACACCAAAATATTGAAAGTAGGAATTTAAACAGATAACTAATCACCAATGTTTATGGCAGCCAGCATTATTCACTACAGTGAAAAGGTTAAAACAACCCAAATGTCTACAGGTAGAATCATGAATAAACACAATGTGATATATACTTACAACAAATGTTATTCAGTCTTGAAAGAATGGAATTCTGATACCTATGAGAACATTATGTTAATGAAAACATTATCTAATGAAATAAACCAAATAGAAAGGAAGAACAGTTTATGGCTCCATTTATATGAGGTATAAAATAGGCAAATATCTAGTGACAAAATGTGAAATAGTGGTTACCTAGGGCTGAGGGGAAAAGAGAGAGGGGAGTTGTTATTTAACGGGTGCAAAGTGTTTTAGGGGGATGATGAGAAAGTTTTAGAAATGAATAGAGGTGAAAGTTGCAGAACATTATTAATGTACTTGACACCACTGATTTGTATTTTTAAAATAGCTAAAATGCTAAATTTATATTATATATGCTTTACCATAATACTAGATAATACTTTGAAATTTAATTTTTGTGAAAAACAAACTACAGATACAAAAAAAGTATGGAAGTTTACGATAGCCGAGTTTACTTTCCAAGACAGGGAAGCCAATGCTTCCAGCCCCCAAGTCTGTGGTGTTTTGCTCTCTCCTCTTGAATTTTTGAGGTGTGTGACTCTGGGTAAATTGATACTGTAATTTGAAAGGCTAAGTCATAAAGGTAATAAATGGTATAACATAGTAATAATTGCTGCAAGCAAGATCACAAATGAATGATAAATGGAGAAGGCAAAAGTTTGAGAAATAGTATATGTGCTTAGCCTCAAAGTATCTTTGTTAGAACATTGATTAAATACAAGGGAAAAATAATGCTACTGGCAAACACTACCAAAACAAAGCTATTAAATTTATGTTACCAAGGATAAGATGTATTAACATCATCAGCTTTGTGATATGAGATGCTGAGAAGGTCATGTGTTCTAAACATGCCAAGGTGATGAAAGATAAGGAGAAGCTTAAAAGCTATCAATGATTATAGAAAATTAAGGGGATGTGACAAAGTCATGAGGTATCCTGGATTGCATTTTGAAGGAGAAAAACTTGGACATAAGTCTGATTATTCAGCTAGCAGGATTATAGCAATATAAATTTCTTAATTAGATAATTCTACCATAGGTATATAAATTACTGATATTAGGGGAAGCAGAATGAAGAGTGTTCATAAAATATCTGTACTAACTTTGCAACTATTCTATAAATTTAGAATTACTTCAAAAGACAAAAAGATGTTTTAGAAAGATCAATGCAACTGCCCAACTGTGTTGAGATGTTTGTTTTTGGAACACTTATCATACTACAGGGAAACCAAACAGCCCCATAGAAAGAAGCTATTTTCAGCCACAGCTCCTCCTGGAGTCTCAGCGATAGGAAGCGTTAGACATGTGAGCAACAAAGTTTTCAGATGATTCCAGCTTCTAGCAATCTACAGCTGATGCCAGAGCAGCAACTGATCCCACCATCCCCACCCAGATTGCATGTTATGAGCAAAATAAATGTCGTGGCTGTCTTAAGTCACTAGGATTTACAGTGGTTTGTTACACAGCAATCCAAAATTGGAATTGGGGTCATTCTGTCTGGTGACTTCTATTTTGTTTTTCTTACATACATTACCTTTTATTATCACAGTCTACAAATTACTTGGGTAGTTAAATTAAAATATTAGAAGCAAAAGCCTTTACAAATGTAGCTTTGTATTACTGTTTCTACAAAATGTTCCAAATAATTTTCTGGGCATGAATAGGCATGTAGGTTCATGGGAACATGTTCTTATCAATAGATAAGATTTAAAATAATAATACTAGTAATATATACACATACATACATATGTATATTTTTAAATGAAAATAAATTATTTCTGTAGTTCCTGAGCTAATGCATACCCTCTTATTGTGATAGGCTTGACAATTTTAAGGGAAACAGTTAATGTATTACAATGAATGTTGACTATTTTGAATCTTACCACTAAATCAAAGTAGCAGAAAGATTGTATCTTATGATTTAACACATATAAAATACATTTATTTAGTTTCTCCTCTCCTTTAAAATCATAACAACAGTACTAGATCATTTGTTCATTAATTACATAAGAACTATAATTGACAAGCATAAATAAAACTTAAAAGGATAAGTCAGGGAGAAAACAGTATTAGTGAGACGGGGAGTTCATATGCTCATGAGATTTGAGTGTATTGGAAGAAGCGACATTACATTAAGTATTGACAAAATCATATTACAGAGCCAATCAACAGAAATAGGGCATGTCTGTTTGGGAATAATTAGTATAAATAATGCTGACTTCATTTCAAGTACCTAAACACTGAAAATAGTGGAATCAATGGTGGGAAGCAGATGGATTGTTTAATTTATTTCTCAATTATAGCCGACACATTAGTTACAGAAATTTTCATGTCATCTATTTTTTACGATACTTTTCATAGCTGTGTTTATTGTTGTAGTAAATAAATCTATTATATCCTCTTATTAGAGCAGAAATGGAAATTTCTTGTAACGAAACACATTCTCATATGAGGCAAAGATCCCAAGTGGAGCACCTGTGGTGGAGAATGTTTACCCCGCCCAAGAGTAAGGCCCCTGTGCGGTGGAAGTTGAAGACAACAAAATGCTATCAAAATGATGACATTTTGCCTTTTCAAAGAGATTAATATATGAGAAAATTTATATTCCACATAGTCTTTCTAATAATATAGGAAAACTTATAAATCTGTGTGTATATTTCCTAGAAACAAGTAAGTATTGCAAGTTACCGTCCTGGACACAGATAGATAATAAGTTATTACCTCCACTTTAATCTTTCTCTACAACAGCAGTGCCTAATAAAGGGAGGGAATAATATCTACTAGATATTTTAAAGCTTTGTGCTTTGGTTTAGGAGAATGGGACATTTATTTGCAAGTAAACAGCTGTGGTTTTATTTTCTGAGCGACTTCATAGTAGAGTGGGATGTGATGAATATTGGCTGAGTAAATCCAGTAGTGTCCATTCACTGAGCACCTACAATTTCTCTAATACTGTGTTAGGAACTCATTTTAGTCTACCTGAGTCCCATGTTGGCAGGGATTTATAGAAGTGTAATGTGGGAAACATATTTCTTGTTTACCCAAATATTTTATTCAAACGTAACTATGAGAACTTTCTACCCATTTATTACTTTCCTCAGCCATTATAGCTACGATTAACTGTTTACATGGATGTCTGGATATCCTTTGTGATTTTGTCCTTGAAATACTATCCCAGCTAAGCTGGATAGTTGGAACTAATATCGTAGCAATTGTTAAGGACTTGAACTTGGAATCAGGCATACCTGGGTTAGACAAACTTTGGAGGCAATGAACAATGTAATAAAAACTACAAAGACGTTGCTTTGACTTTCTGTATATGTGAATAATCAGCAAATGCAACATTCTGTGAAGCAGTGTTTCAGTTATAAAAGAATGGGGTGGAGGAATAAAGTCAAGTTAATTAATGGGTACAAAAGTGCAGTTTGATAGAAGAGATAAGACCTAGTGTTTGATAGATCAGTAGGGTAAGACTAGTTTACAATAATCTATTATATATGTCAAAATTGCTGGAAGAGAATAATTTGAATGTTTTCTTTAAACATAAAGAATGAAAAAAAAATTGATAGATATCTCACTTACACTGATTTGATCTTTACAAATTATATGAATGTAATAAATTATCACTTGTACCCCCAAAATATGAACATCTATTATATATCAAAAAAAGTTAAAAAGTACATGAGACAATGAAAGATAATTAGGGGAAAGAGAGAGAAGGATTTCTAGTCTTAGGAAATAGTGTTTAAAAGGCCATGTGTAAATGAGAGCACATAGCTGGTAGAAACCTAGAGCAAGCCGGCAGGTGGGAAGTAGAAAGACTGAGGGTGCAGGAAATCATTCTGGACATGTGAGCAGAGCTGCCGGAACATGAAATGAAATCATGCATGTAACAGGCTTAGTAGAAAACTTTCCTAATTCTGAATGCAATGCTCACTATTATTATTTCTACCACTGACTGAAATATTTAATATCCATTCACAAAAGTCTGGTAAATAGCAGATCATCTTCTTTTCACAAAAGAGGACTTAAAAAAAGAAAAAGCAAGCAGTTTTGATACAGGAAAGTAAACTCCAAAACTGGGGTCCAGCTTGAAGACCAAGTGGGTTCTTGGCTTCACACAGGAAAGAATTCAAGAGTGAGCCTACAGAGTAAGGGAAAAGCAAGTTTATTAAGGAAAGAAACAAAAAGAAGGCTACCTCACAGACAGAGCACCAGCTTCCTCTCAGAGCCCTTTGTGAGTTTCCAGGGCCTTAGTTTATGTTTTCTATTCAATTTTATGTTAAGTAGAGGTAGGGTTATTCATAAGATTTGTGTAAAAGGGGTCTGGAAGTTCCAGGAACTGAGGGCACCTCCCTTTTAAACCATAAAGAGTAACTTCCAGGAGTTGCCGTGGCATTTATGAATTCTAATGGTGCTGGCGAGATTTTTCTTTTAGCATGATAATGCACTATAACTAGTATATACTGAATAGGGAGGGTAACCAGAGGGCTTTTTCATCATCATCTTGGTTCTAGCTCATTTTGGCTAATTTCATGACCACCCTTTGTTTTATCAGACACTTCCTTGATTCAGTTCAAATGACTCCTTATAGAGGAGGGCCTGCCAGTTCTCATCTCAGTTTGAGTTTAAGATAGAGGATCCAGGGAGTCTTCTCAGACATTCTGGACAAATCTTATTAATTTTTGAAGACTATCAGTTTCCAGACAAGTCTTATTAATTTTTGAAGACTATCAGGTTCCAGAACAAGATGGCCCATTCCAGATAACTATGTGCATAAAAAGGTAGGATCATTTGGCTCTGTCTTAATAAAATACATGAGCTCTTTCCAAATATTGATATCATATGTCTTTAGCTCTTTGAGAAATAAAGTTTGTTAAATTCCAGTGTCATTGGGTTGAGTCAAGGAGATAAACATGGAATCTTCCGATAAGTGATCAGAATTATTTCCAACTAGGGTTTTATTTTCCTATTTTTCTTCTGCACATTGCAGTCTCTTTCAAGTACATATTTATTCGTTGCATTCAGTTCTTCAGGTGGGTGATTGTAAAGTGTAATGTCTGCACAAAAGAGCATTGCTGTGTGCTAAAGAAAAACATGAATTCAGAACATGTTTTCAAGGTGTACAGATCGTGTGTTTTCTACACAAGGATTTGAATATAATGTCAATAAAATAGAAATAAAAAGACAACATTTAAGTCTATAGTTGGTGAACTAGAGGGATTTAGAAGGTTGCTGTTTCTCTGCAGTAACTGTGGAAGGAGAATTAGGAGAGCCCTTAATTTTAATTAAAACCACCTGCAAAAATCTTCTTCAGCCCCTGATACAATGCCTGGCTCTGATTCCTCTTTTATTTTTATTATATTTGATGGCAAAAACCCTCACATTAATACTGATAGTTCTATAAAGGCAACTTGGGCTTGTAATATGTGTGCAAATGTCTGATTAAATTATTCAGCAAACCAAGATTATTCAAAATGGGTATGAATACTCCTATGAGAAAATAGAGCAGAATCAGCGGCTTACACCCTGTAAGGTCAACACACTCAAAGAGTCAGAAACTGTTTAAACAAAATGGCAGGGAGAGAGGACGCTCTTTGTTATAGGAAACAAGGATACTCTTGGGTCCACTGAGGTCTCCATTTCTGCAACTACCACATCTCGTGATCTTCAGGTTCTTACCTAATCTCTTCTTTGACCATATTTCTGGTTGCATAATGTCATTTATCAACTGTCATGTTATGATAAATGAGGGAACTACTATCATTTTGTGGCTGTCTTTTGCTTGCATATCATTACATATTGAACCAGCAGACTCCTTTTGAAACTGTCCACTGGAAGCAAATTCACATTGTGGTACAGTATCTGGAATCTCATAAAAAACGTAATTAGTTTTCATACCATGCATTTGAATCTTACCTATGTGTTCTTCTAGTTATAACTTTAATGCCTTTAACTCAGGTATCATACTTGCCTTGTTTTTTAGAAAACAAACTAATGGCTTCATTCCTTGGATGTATTTTACAGTGTGTCTTATATTATTAACATGTTTTGAATGTTACTGCATTTTTCTGAGTATTTGTGGATCCAAGACCTCTATTAATTTCAATTTTGTATGGAATCTTAATAATTCCATAAAGTCAAGAGCTATGTCTTAAAAACAATGAATATTGGTAGCCATAATTTAATTTGTATTTTTTTTAAAAAAACAGTGTGGTAGGATTTTCTTACTGATTTCATTTTAAAGATGAAGAGGCTAGGATCCAAGATTACCCCACCAGCAATAACTCAGAGGTTCTGAACCCTAATTTCTCTACATTCCTTTAGTGTGTTTTATACTTTTATTTCCATTGTAATGCCAAGAACAAGGATGGGCTCACACAAATCCCCAGTAAATGTTTGTGATTGAATTACAAAACAACATGCATGTATATTAAGCTCCAATGTCAGTTTTAAAAATTCTACTTGATCAGGAGACAAAAATAAATGAACCCCATCTATTCTGCTATCAAAATGTTTATAGTCCGGAAGATGGCGGTCTGTAGCCAGCTTTCTGCAGACACTCCTGTCCAGAAGGAGAGTTAAAGGACAGAAATTTAGCGAGAAAGCCAGTGGTTTGGAACTGAGCCACGAGACAAGGTCGAGGAACGCACATCAACCCTGCTGGAGTGACCTGCGACCCCAAGGATACAAATAAAAGGTACAGAGCACATCACCAAGCAGACGGGAGTCCCCTCCCCCAAGAGAACAGCTCACAGTATACTCCATACCTCCATATAAACAAGCGAGC
>CAUYON010204690.1:0-63518 GCA_963573935.1 Arctocebus calabarensis | reverse complement strand
CTTCTTCTTCTTCTTCTTCTTCTTCTTCTTCTTCTTCTTCTTCTTCTTCTTCTTCTTCTTCTTCTTCTTCTTCTTCTTCCTCTTCCTCTTCCTCTTCCTCTTCCTCTTCTTCTTCTTCTCTTCTTCTTCTTTCTCTTCCTCTTCCTCTTCCTCTTCTTCTCCCTTCTCCCTTCCCCTTCTTCGTCCTCCTTCCTTTTTTAGAGACAGAGTCTCACTTTGTTGCCCTCATTAGAGTGCCCTGGTGTCTCAGCTCACAGCAAGCTCCAGCTCTTGACCCTAGGCAATTCTCTTCCCTCAACCCAGAGTAACTGGGATTACAGGCACTCACTACAATGCCCAGCTATTTTTTGTTGCAGTTTGGCCGGGGCTGGGTTTGAACCCGCTACCCTCGGTATATGGGGCGGGTGCTGTACTCACTGAGCCACAGGCGCCGCCCATGTGTATATCTTCTTTACAGGAATGTTTATTCAAGTCCTTTGTCCATTATGAAATTAAATTGCATGCACTTTTGTCCTTGAACTCTAGCAGTTATTTATTTATATATTCTGAATATTAATCCCTTATTAGATATATGATTTGCAAATATTTTTCTCATTCTGTGGATTGTCTTTTGACTTTCTTGATAGCAATCATTGATGCATGGAAGTTTTAAATTTTGAACTCCAATTTATCTATTTTTTCCTGATGTTTGTGCTTTTGATGTCATAGTCAAGAAATTATTGCCCAGTCGTCTCATGAAGATTCTTCCCTAAGTTTTCTTCTAAGAGTGTTATAGTTTCAGCTCATAAGTTTAGGCCTTCTGTCACTTTTGAGTTAATTTTTGTTTATATGATATAAAGTTAAGTGTTCAATATCATTCTTTTGCTTGCTTGTGGTTATCTAGTTTTCTCAGAAATATTTATTGAAAAGACTGCCTTTTCTTCTTGGTTGGTGTCACACCTCTGTTGACCACATTCACAGTGATTTATTTTCAAGCTCTCTGTTCTATTCTATCGGTCCACCTACCTGTCTTTGTGCCAACCCCACAGTTTTCATTGCTGTAGCTTTGTGGGAAGTTTTGAAATCTCACCACTAAAGATTTGTGAGCCTCTAAGTTTCTCTTTTTTTTCAAGATTATTTTGGCTATTCAGGGTCCCTTGAGATTCTTTTGTAAATTGTAGAATGGGCTTTACTATTTCAGTAATATGCCATTGTAATTGTGAAAGGGATTGAACTGAATCTGTAGAACACCTTGTGTAGTACAGCCATCTTGACCAGATGAATTCTTCCAATCCATGAGCACAGATGTCTTTCCATTTATGTATGTCTCCTTTAATTACTATTAGCATTGTTTAGTAGTTTTCACTGTACAAGTCTTTTACCTTCTTGCTAACGGTTTGTTCCTAAGTGTTTTATTCCTTTAATATTATGAATGGAATGGCTTTAATTTTTTTTGTTTTGTTCATTGTCAGTGTATAGGAATTAAACTGCTTTCTGAGTATTAATTTTATACTCTGCAATGTCACTGAATATGTTTAATAGCTCTAACATTTTGTGTGCGTGCATATGTGTGTTTGTGTATTCTTTAAGATTTTTCTACATAAAAGATAATGTCATCTGCAAAAAGATATAATTTTACCTCTTCCTAATCCTCCCTTCCCCCCCCCCCCCAACTTGGATACTTTTTATTTCTTTTTTCTTATTTAGTCCCTCTTGCTGGAACCATGTTAACTAGAAGTGGTGAAAGCAGACATTCCTGTCTTCTCTGAGCGTAAGGGAAAAGCTTTCACTCTTTCACCATCATGTATGATGGTAACTTCGGGCTGTTTGTATATGCCCTTTATCATGTGAGAAAGTTTCTGTTCCTAGTTTATCAAATATTTTTATATGGAATGGGTGTTGAATTTTTTTCATTTTCTGCATCAGTTGAGATGATTATGTGGTTTTTTTTTTTCTTCATTATATTAACGTAGACCATACATTGATTGATTTTTATATGTTGAAGCATCCTTGTATTTTAAAAGAAATCCCACTTGGCCATGTTGTATAATCTTTTTAATATGCTGCTGAATTCACTTTGCTATTATTTTATAATGGATAATTTCATTGTTTTTCATAAGTTTTGGCATTTTTTTTTTAAGACAGAGTTTCACTTTGTCACCCTTGGTAGAGTGCTGTGGCATCATAGCTCACAGCAACCTCAAACTCTTGGGCTCAAGTGATTCTCTTGCCTCAGCCTTCCAAGTAGCTGGGACTACAGGTACCTGCCACAACACCTGGCTATTTTTAGAGATGAGGTCTCATTCTTGCACAGGTTGGTCTCGAACTTCTGAGCCCAGGCCATCCACCTGCCTCAGCCTCCCAGTGTGCTAGGATTGCAGGAGGGAGCCACCACACCCTGCTTTTGTTTTTCATTTTCAATTTTCTCAGAGTATTTTTCTTTGTTTACCTTCTGTTTTCTTCATTTGTTGTTAGGAATGTGTTATAATATGTTAAGAATTATTTAACTTCCACATACTTGTGAATTTTCTTATTTTTCTTGTCATTAATTTCTTATTTTATTTTATTGTAATCAGAAAAGATACTTAGAATAATTTTAATCTTTTAAAAAAGTTACTAACTTGTTTTGGGATCCAACTTCTAATGCATCCTGGGTAATGTCCACATAAACTTTAGAAAAATGTTTATTCTTCTGCTGGAAGAAAAACATTCTGTATTTCTGTTACTGATACC
Source organism: Arctocebus calabarensis (assembly GCA_963573935.1). Taxonomy (NCBI): domain Eukaryota; kingdom Metazoa; phylum Chordata; class Mammalia; order Primates; family Lorisidae; genus Arctocebus; species Arctocebus calabarensis. The sequence goes on along the minus strand of CAUYON010204690.1, from coordinate 60,806 downwards.
GATATCCATATCCTTATTGATCTTCCATCTGGTTGTTTTATCCATTATTGAAAGTGGGTATTTACATCTCCACCTATCATTGTATAACTATTTTCTCCCTAAGATTATGTCAATATTTTCTTCCTTAATTTTGGAAGTCTGCTGTTTAGCACATTTATAGGTGTTATATTTTATTGATAATTGACCTTTTATCAATAAATAACATCCTTCTTTGTCTATTATAAGTTTTAGAATTAAAGTTGACCTTTATAATTGTATACACACTATAGGTCTATTGGTTATTATTGGTATGGAATATGTTATTCTATCCTTTAACTTTCGACCTGTTTGTGTCTTTAGATTTCTTGTATGCAGCATATATTTAGATGATTTTTTTCTCATTGTGTGGATTTCAGCCTTTCATTTGGAGGGTTGGATTCATTTGCATTTAATATAATTACTGGTAAGGAAGGATGTCTGCCATTTTGCTCTTTGTTTTCTGTCTTCCAAGTTTTCTTGTTTCACATTTCCTCTACCATTTTTTGTGTTTAGTTGACATTTTGTAGTAAAATGTGTTTATTCCCTTCCCATTTTCCTTTCGGTATAGTTTTGCAATTTTCCTTGTAGTTGCCATACAGTTACATTTAACATCCTAAAATCACACCAACCTTATTTGAATTGATAGCAGTTTAACTTCAATTGCACATAAAAACCTTGCTCTTATACAATTCCTTTGTTCTTAAAAAATTCCACCTCTTGGGCAGCGCCTGTGGCTCAAAAGGAGTGGGGCACTGGCCCCATGTACTGGAGGTGATGGATTTAGACCCGGCCCGGCCAAAAACTGCAAAACAAACAAACAAACAAAAATTCCACCTCTTTTTGTTATTGATGTTGCATATTCCATCTTTCTTTCTTCTTTTCTGAGAGATAGTCTCACTCTGTCCCCTGAGTAGAGTGCCATGGAGTCATCATACCTCATAGCAACCCGAAACTCTTGGGCTCAAGCGATCCTCCTGCCTCAGCCTTCTGAGTAGCCACCGCAATGCCTGGCTAATTTTTCTATTTCTCTAGAGATTGGGTCTTGCTCTTGCCCAGGCTGGTCTTGAACTCCTGAGCTTGAGCTTGCCTGGGCCTCCCAGAGTGCTAGGATTACAAGAGTGAGCCACTGCGCCTTGCTGCATATTTCATCTTTATACATGGTTTGTCTAATAACTTTTTGAAAATTATCTCTTGCATGTCTTTTAAATCATTCAAAAAATAAAAACTTGAGTTACATACTAAGTAATATTTTAATTATAGGCTTTTATATTTGTCCAGGCAATTGCCATTCCCACAGATTATTATTCCTGTATACAGCTTCAAATTTCTCTCTAATACTCTTTTATTTCAATTTCATAGCTCTTTAGCTTTTCTTTAGGGCTGGTCTAGGGCTAGTGAACCCTATCAGCTTATCCAGGAATGTTTTAATTTCTTACTCGCTTCTGACAGACAGTTTTGCCAGATTAGAATTCTTGGTGAATAGTTCCTTTTAAAAATTTTCTTTCATCACTTTACATATGTCATCTCCCTCCCTTTGGTCTCTGAAACTTTTGATGAGAAATCAGCAGATAATCTTATAGAAAATTTCCTATATGTGATGAGTTTGTTCTTGCTGCTTTCAATATACTGTCTTTGTCTTTTGATAAGTTGGTTATAATGTGTCTTGGTATAGGTTCCTTTGAGCTTATTCTACTTGGCGTTTGTTGAGATTCTTATATTTGTAGATTCATGTATTTCATCAGTTTGAACCATTTTCTAGCCATCATTTATTTAATCTTATCCCTTCCACTCTCTCTTCTCATTCTTGGGGCTCCATAATGTGATGTGATCCACTTTGTGGTGTCCCACATTTCCCTTAGGATCTATTTACATTTTTTAATTCTTTTATATTTCTGCTTCATATTCTGTTATTTCTGCTGTCCCATCTTTAAGTTTGGTGAGTCTTCTTTTGTCCGCATGTTCAAATCTGCTTTTGAACCCCTCTTATGAATTTTTCATTTTGGTTATTGCACTTTTTTGCTTCAGAATTTCTATTTAGTTCCTTTTTGTAATTTTTTCCCTTTATTATAGTATTATCATTTTGTTCATACATTGTTTTCCTGGTTTCCTTTAGCTCTTTTTCTGCATTTTCCTTTAGCTCTGTGAGTACATTTAACATTGTTGTTTTAAAGTCTGTGTCTAATAAGTCTGACATTTGGGATTCCTCAGGGACAATTTTTGTTAGATGTTTAACTGTTATTATTTTGTAACTTTAAAATTTGATTCTCTGTCTCCCAGGTTTTGTTTTGCTTTTTTTTTTTTTTTTTTAGTTTTCTTTGTTTGTATGTTTTGGTTTGGTGTGGCTTTGGTTTAGTTTGTTTTAATTGTTGAAGGCTAGAATAGCTCACTGAGAGTTTTTCACACAACTATTATTTGTCATGTGTGGTCATTGAAATCTCTATTTTTTTCTTTTTTTTTCCTTGTGTTCAGCAAATGTTTGACAGAGATTTTCTAGAATTCCAGGATGTCAAATAAACAATTAACATGCACACAAAACAGACACACACAAATTGGGGGGAGGGAGGGGTGAACACCATCCTTGCTTTGTGCTACAGTACTCCTTCAACACTCAGTAGGGTTTGTGCTAAGATTTCAGCCTACAGAGAAATCTTACAGTCTTTTTAGAATTTTTCCAAACATGAATCTTGCCCTGAGTATGGGCATGACTCTCTAAGTTCTTCTATATTTGGCCGTTTTAAAAGTCTAGTTTCCAAAAGAATCTCACTCAGGCTTTCCTCCACATCTTAGTTGATCTATGATATGGCTTGGCCCATAATCTCATACCCCAGGCACCTTTGGGCCTTCAGTCCACCTTGTAGATTTATGAACAATGCCTTCCGTTCTCATCTGAGTTGCAAGTTAAGTGAGACAGAGATGAGCACCTGACATTAATCTTTCAAGTTAGATAGGCAGGTTAGAACAGACATACACAATAATTTGCAAATGATTTTCCTCTTATTTGAAGGGCCAAGGTCCCAAAGTGGGAACATGGCTACTGTCACTTCAAGACCAAGATTGCCACTGTGCCAGGAAGAGGTCGGAGTAAGGGCAAGTGAAAGCACTACAAAGCTTTCCTTCCATTTTTGGTGATTTTTTTTTTTTGAGACACTCTGTTGATCAGGCTAGAGTATCATGGCATCAACCTGGCTCACAGCAAGTGATCCTCCTGCTTCAGCCTCCTAAGTAGCTGGGACTACAGGTGCCTGCCACAACACTTGGCTAATTTTATTTTCAGTAGAGATGGGGTCTCCCTTTTGCTCAGGCTATTTTTGAATTCCTGAGCGCAAGTGATCCTCCCACCTCAGCCTTCCAGACTGTTGGGATTACAGATATGAACTATTGCATCAGGCCAGAAGATAGCTTTTTTTTTATGGCATTCATTTGGAGTAACATAAAATTAACTCATGACATTTTTCCAGAGTTCTGATAAAAGGCAAATCTGTCATTTTCTGATTGTTTTTTCAATATTTCTGAGATGGAGTAAGAGCTGGGAGCTTCCTACTCTGCTATTTTTTCTCTGCTTTTCCCTCTCATTTTGCCACGCTTTCATGTGACGACAAGTGGTATTTCCAGAGCACCTCCGGTGTGACTCAGAGTTGAGCACTAGGGGTATTACAGCAAAGGAGACAATTCCTGTCCTCAGCCAGCTTCTGTACCAGTGGAAGAGACCAACAAAGAAATACCTGAGATAAGTGCAAGTTCTAATGTGTGCCATGAGGTAGGGGCACAGACTAATGTCACATGCGGAGTGACGGGATTGCTGGAAGCTGAGGGTGCTACTTTTCTGGGACTTCAGGAGAAGCCCCTCTGAACTGGGAATATTTGAGTGAGATTGAAAGGCTGGGAAGCACCAACTCATGTGAAGGATGGGGACAAAGGAAGCCAGGGAGGGGGCAGCATTGACAAAACTGTGATGTGGAGGTGTCATGGTAACCAGGGACACTGCAGTGCTGTGAGTGAGAACAGGAGGGTGCTCCATGACACAGGGTGTCTGGACAGTATTTGGAGCCCACTGGAGGTTCAGTGGGAAGCCATGTGCTAAGCAGGGCAGTGACACAATCTGATTGATCTCTCATTGTTACTTGTTGCCACGTGGAGAACTCACCGGAGTGAGCTGTGGAAGCAAGAAGGCCAGCCAGGAGGATGTCTGACAGTTCGTTGAGAGTGGTGGTCTGGACTCTGACAGGGCAGTGGAGATGCAGAGAAGAGGGAAAGGTGGCTCCATCACAGTGGAGGATGTGACAGGGCTTCTGACGCAGTGGGAGGGATGGCTGAGGGAGGAGGACAAGGACAGACTTGGGGATAACCCCTGGTTTTCTACAGATGATCAGTAGATGACAGTGTCATTTACTTTGGCTGGGAAAATTTGAGGCGGGAAAGACTTCTCCTAATTTATCTCAAAATATTTATAAAACCTTCAAGTGGAAATGTTGGGTAAGGAGGAGAACGTGTGAGGCTATGGCTCAAAGATTCAAAGACTCAGCTAGAAGTATATATTTGGAAGCCATTAAATTGCTGGTGGTATTTGAATCCACACAAATTGATGAGATCACTTAATAAGAGTGTGTGAAAAAGAAGAGAGGGGACCTTGAGCCTACCTTTTAGAGGCCATGCAGATGAGGAGAAAGAGCAAAAAACTAGCAAACATTAACTGGGCCCTGCTAAGTATCTGGACTAGACCCCAGACTGGATTCATCATAATAAACTTTCTCTGGAATTATTCAATAGGATTTAATTGCTTGAATCATGACTTAGATAGTGTCTGTGTTGATACTCAAGGGTCAAAGGTAGACAGAGGGTCATGAACTCATGGTTGGCAAATGCTTTCTGGATGGGGCAGATCTATCCCCGAGGCCTCTAGCAGACCTGTGCTCCTATCAGGGCAGCTCACCATGCAGGAATTATTCAGACTTTCTCAGGAAATAACTATTTGTTTCTGAGCCACCAAAAAGGGATGGGAAGACAAATGAAGGGGGAGAGAGTCTTGTGTAAAGCTGCCTCGATCTCCACTTGCATTCACCTTTTGTATTCATGAATTAAATTAGTATGTCTTTTTTCCCTTTCATGATAATGTACATATCTTTTTAACACCCACACTTAGTTATAGTAAGATTGCTCTGTAGATGTGAGCTCTTTGAAAGCATGCACTTCATGTGTCTCGTGTCCAGCTGTGTCTCTGCTAGCATGGTGTCCAGCCTGAGGATAAGCTATCTCTGTATAAAGGCCAAGGGAGTAAAGGAATGAACCGATGATTGAATTAGGACTTTAAGTTAGTGGAGGATTCAGAAACTCATTTACTCTAGAATCCCAGGCATCTGAGGCAGATCAGCAGCTGACAGAATCCATATAAGTAAGAAAATGGGCAAAAGTAAGCTATTACTCTAATATCAAAATGTCCTGTGTTTAATTGCTTTTGTGACTTTACACAATGACAGTTTGTTGGCCACTGACTGTAACAGGTCTAGGAGTATGTCAGGCAGAGGCAAGATTGGAGGAGGGTTTACAAAGGAGTAGAAGAGCTTGTCCCTGAATGGTGAGTTGGAAATAGACACAAATGGAAGGACATGGAGAGAAGGCCGTCTCCGGTGCTAGACAGGGGGACAGTGTAAGTGGTGGTCTGTGCTTCTCCCTGTGGGATCAAGAGACTTTCGTGTGGTGCAAAAAGACTGTGACCTTCAGGAAGTCAGTGTTCTCTCCCATGAAAAGGAATGTTTTGACTCTGTGCACACAGCAGTCTTTTCGACTTTCATGTCATTTTCTGCCTAACTTCAGGAACTGTCTGGAAGGAAGGAGCAGGGTCTGTCTAGGCCTGAGGCTAGAAGTGGGAGTTCCACCATCCTAATCTACAGTGCAGGCTGTTTGGCTCAAACTGGAATGGCTCCCATGGCTCTTTTCAACTTTTATTTTAAATTTGTAGCATTTATATTACAACTCATATTTAAAATTCAGGTGATTTCACATAAAAATCCAGTTTTTAGACTTTGCTGTAAAAATGAGAAGCTCTGACAACACTGGGCAACGCCAGTGTGGGGGTGATCGGTGCTGCCTCCCTGTTTACCTCTGGCCTCGCTGTTCCTTCTCACTGGGCCTGTGTGTGTGTGTCGACCAGGGTTCAAAACAGGTGTGGGGAGCAGAAGGAGCTCAGAATGTATCCTGCAGGCAAGCATGGGGGTGTGCGTGGGAGAGTGATCCAAGGATGTAGAAATCTAGTGGAATCTTCAGCCCTAGAGATTCTGATAGCCCCCTCTCCTCATTTCCTTAGCTGAAAATCACTGGATGTCATAAGTACCAGCCAAAGCACTGCACTGAGGCAGGTGAGAGGCGTGCAATGATCATTTCAGGAATAATAGGAGTCAGTGTCCACTAAACGCCTGCATGAGCCTGGCACTGCTCTAAGTCCTTTATAAGCATTATCAACCATATCTACAGATGGAAACTGAGGCACAGAGATTAATAACTTCCCATAGAGGTCTGGGATGGCAAGGAACCAAACTAGATAATCTCACTCCAAGTGAAATCTGGGTTGAGGGACACAGGTGTGCATAGCCAACAAGTACCGAAGGCCTCTGAGTGGGAAGGTGACAGATAGAAATTGGAGTTGGTGAGGAGGGTTAATCTGGATGAGCAGGACAGAACCTGGGTGCTACATATTCAGTGAACTGATGATAATGGCTGAGAAAGTCATTTCCAGCAAAGCACTTTTACTGTTAATCTTGAAAAAAATTCTTAAGGAAATCAAATAAAAGGCAGTTCTAGGTTTTCTAAGTCAACCTCATGTTTGGTAGAATTGCTTTTGTGCATTTGTGCCACCAGTTAGAAATAGGGGTGAAAAGTCTGATGGTGGCCTTGGGAAGTTTAAAATCTGGGCAGAAACCTATGGAGACAAAACCAGCATGCCATTCAGTAGCATAACTGATGATTTTCATGGATGGCTTATGAAAGCCAACATCATCATTTTATACTCACACGTTTACTTCACAAAAGGTACCAGGCATCCCTATTTCCCCAAAGCTCAAAGTTAAGGAATTCATAAAGTGCTAATGGAAGTCAATGGGGAAATCATATTCCTTGCATGGACAATCTTTCCATAATGCACTTAGCAAAGTGAGGAAGACAAGCGTAGCATTTATGACGACAGGAAACCCACTTATCTATTACTTCAGCCTGTTTGGAGACTGCTGGGAATTGAAAATGAGAAATAGGTTATAAAGGTGATTTCCAGAGGGAGAAAGAGTGGAAAATGGAAAAGAAGGGTTAGACATGAAAGAAGAGAATGCACAGACGGTGAGGTGAGTGTGGACTAACATCGCCAGTGGGAATAAAGGGGGGGGGCATATGGTAAGGAGACCTCTGGAATCAACAGCCCCTTCAGTGAGAAGTGGGGGGTTGGGATTGTGAACATTTGGCAATTCACAAAAACAGAGTAGCAAACGCCTGGCTGCTGGAAAAATTCCAGGGTGAACATGGCTCAAGAATTAGGAGGGATCAAGACAGGTGTGGTGGCTCAGGCCTGAAAACCCAGCACTCTGGAAGGTGGAGGCGGGTGGATCCCTTGAGCTCAGGAGACCGTCCTGAACAAACGTGAGACTCCATCTGTACTAAAAATAGGAAAATCAGCCGCACTAGGTGCAGTGGCCCATGCCTGCAGTACCAGCTATCCAGGAGACTGAGGCAAGAGTTTGGGGTTGCTGTGAGCTATGATGATGACAAGGCACTCTAAGCAGGGTGACAGAGTAAAACTCTGTCTCAAAAAAGGGAGAGGAAGGGGAGGAGAGAAAGGAAAGAGGAGGGTGGGGACTGGTATGTTAAGGGTACACGCATAGGCCCTGGATGAAGGGCTCAACTTCAACTTGAACTTTACCATAATAAACACAATGTAACCTAATCATTTGTGCCTCATATTAATCTGAAATTTAAAAAAAAAGTTAGAATGAATCCTGGGTTATATTTTTATATGTCAATGGGCTTGATTTGAGCAAGACTGTAAATGACTTCAGCAAGTCTGTTGTTGTTGGTTGACAAAATAAGATGGCCAGTAACTTCTTGCACTTTCAGAGGAATCAGATTGAAATACAAGACCTTGGGGGGATAAGTTATAAAACCAGAGGCTCCCAGATACTTCTGAGGGTTTTTTCTTTGATTAAAATGACAAGATTCCCTTTTACCCAATAAGTAAGTAGAATCTGGTTCAAAGGCTCTCAACATACCACCTGCTACTTCAAAAGCTCTTTCAATTCCTTGAACAATTTACTATGGGGCATTTGGGTGTGGTTGGGTGTGGTTTCTACCATTTTGTAACCATACTCTCTTTGTGAAGGAAAAATCAGTCTCCAAGGGTAGGTCTTTGGTACAGGTCTGTCCACAAGGGTATTTGTTAGCCTTTACATTTATGATGGTGGAAGTAAAAAAAACACTCCTGTTGTGAGGGCTTCAAAATAAAGACAGGTCAGGATTTTAAGGGCACTGATAGAAAATTTGAATTTTTGTCCAATTTTTAAAATTAAATTTTAAAGTGACAAAAAAATTCTCATTGGTGTTTCAGATTATCCTGCTATCCTATAAACTGGGCCCAAGGATAAGTAAAAACACTCCAAGGCACATTAATTATTAGGAAAATGTAAATCATAATCACAGTAAGGTATTACCTCACCCTTATTAGAATGGTAACTATTTTATAAAAAGTACAAAAATTACCAGGTGTTGGTGAGAATATGAAGAAAGTGGAACTCTTATGTACTATGGTTGGAATTCTAAAATGGTGCAGCTGTTGTGAAAAAAGACATTTCAGTGTCTCAAGAAATTAAACATAGAATTACCATATGATTCAGTAAGTTCACCTTTGGGTATATGCCCAAAAGAATTTAAAGCAAGGTCTCAAAGAGATTTTTGCACACTCACAGTCATAGCAGAATTCTTCACATCAGCCAAAATGTAGAGACAGCCTAAACGTCCGTCAATGAATGGCTGAATAGATAAGGAAAATGAGGTGTGTGTGAGCTACTACCAAGCCTTAAAAAAGGAAGAAAATTCTGACATATGCTACAACACGGATGGACCTTGAGGACTGAGGCTCCATGGCTGAGTAAAATACACTAGTGATAAGGAGACAAATACTGTCTATATATTTATATATTCTGCTGCATGAGCCACCTGGAGCAGACACACTCACAAAGACAGAAAAGAGTTCTGGAGACTGTGAGTGTGCTTAACACCATGAACTAGACGTGGAAAGGTGTTTAAGATGGTAAATTTAATGTTATGTGTATTTTACTACAGTTACAAATAAAAACTAAAGAGAAAGAAAAGAGATGTAACACTAAGGCAGAGGTTCTCAAACTTGAGCGCGCATCAGCCTTGTTCAACATGGAATGTTGGGCCCAGTCTCCAATGTTTCTGTTTTTCAGATAAGCTCCCCCAGGTGATGCTAACATGGGGGGGTCCAAGGACCACACTTTGAGAATCGTTCAAGTTTTTTATAAAGTGCATCTTTTCATTTCTTTTTTTCCAAAAGCAAAGGGACACCTGTAATTTTAGCATGCTGGGAGGCTGAGACTGGTGGATTGCTTGAGTTTAGGAGTTTGAGCAGCCTGAGCAAGAGTGAGACCCTGTCTCTACTAAAAACAGAAAAACTAGCTCAGTGTTGTGGCGGGCCCCCATGGTCCCAGCTATTTGGGAGGTGAGGCAAGAGGATGGCTGGAGTCCAGGACTTTGAGTTTGCCACAGCACTCTACCCAGGGAGACATAGTAAGATTCTGTCTCAAAAAAAAAAAGACAGAAAAGAAAAAGAAATGGGAATTTGCTGGAATTTTCACAAATAGTACCTTTGTAGAAATAGCCACATTCTCAATGAAGTACAATTTAATTATTGCCAAACTTGTGCAGTGTGTCAGGCATATTATTAGGCACTTTGTATTAACTCAACCCACTCAAATTAAATTCTTTTATTCAACAAATATATGTGGAAGGCAGGGTAGGGTGGCTCACGCCTATAATCCTAGCACTCTGGGAGGCCAAGGTGGGTGGATTGCTTGTTTGAGACCAGCCTGACCAACAGTGAAACCCTGTCTGTACTAAAAATAGAAAAACTGAGGCAAAAGGATTGCTTGAGCCTGAGAGTTGGAGGTTGCTGTTAGGTATGATGATGCCATGGCACTCTACTTTGGGCAACAGCTTCAGACTTTGTATCCAAAAAAAACCCAAAAATAATAATAAATAAATAATAAAATAAAATAAAAACTAAAGCAAATCTACATGGAGAGCGCTCTGCAGGGCGCTATGCTAGTGTTCACTGATGAATAAAGCATAGGGTACACATATTCCTAGTGGCGGAGAAAGGTGATACAACGGGTGAGCAAACAAATAACAACGTTATAAATTACCAAAATACTGGGGAGAAAAACAGTGCAGTTGAGCCACAGAAAACGTACTGTGGATAAAATCAGGAACAAACTCCAGCTAAGTGACATTTAAGATGAAAATTAGGAACGTAAAGCCCCAGGGAGCTGACATGGAAGACTGTTGCCCAAGACCGGTCCTCAATCTAAAGAGGGAGGTCTGAGTGAAGGCGGCGGCAGTGATGAAGAAGAGTGAGGACTCGAGCTGTGTGTCATGGAAGTGACGAGACTTTCTGGAAGATGGGCTATGGGAAGGGACGCGGAGGAAGAAAGCAAAGACTCAGCCCAGGTTTCCAGCCTGGGAAATTAAGTGAGATAAGGACACAGGAGCGAAATCGTGAAATCGAGATTCCCGTTGTGAATGTATGCAGGTAAAATGTGATGTTTCTGTGAGACAGCCACGTGGCACTGTTAATAACTCAGTTGGCTGTTATGAGGCTAGAACTCAGAAAAGAGGTCTGGGCTGAAACACGCTTTAGGAGACATGAGATTGGACTCGGCAGAATCCACTGGGACAGGCTTCTCACTGTGGCCTGAGAGACATTGTGCAGCTGAGTCTTTGGGGCAGAGGCCATCCTGTGCACGGCAGGATGTTCAGCAGCGTCGCAGGCCTCTACCCACTAAAGTCAGTGCAACTCCCTCAGTTGTGACGACCAGAAATGTCTCCATACATTGTCAGATGCCTCCTGAGGAGGGGTGAGGACAACATTGCACCTGGTTGAGAACCACCAAGCTAGGGAGAGAGGAAGGAGAGAGAAGACAAGAAGGATGGGTGAGCCCTGAACAACCCCAACATTTAGGGGTTTGGGAAAAGAGGAGAAAGAAAAGGGGGAAATACACAGAGTGAACAGTGAGGTAAGAACAAAATCAGAACAGCACAGTGTTGCAGAAACCAGAAGACGTGAGGGTCAAGGGAGACAGGTGGTCTCTGGAATCTAATGCTGCTGCGAGCTCCTGAGAGGTAAAGGCCGAAAAGGGGCCACTGGCTTCCTGGAGAATCAGGGGACTCTGGGGAGATGGCACCTTTCCCGTATGTGCAGCCCCCTCTCTTTCCCACTCTCAACTCCTTCCATTAAGTAGCCAAAGGCTGGTGTCCCCATCCCACCCATAGAGGCTTATGGACTGTTGAGAAAGAAAGTACCACCTGTTCACATGAGGGGTCCTGGTCTTTCGGCCCCAGAGAGCATAAGCTGGTGGCCTAAGCCCTCTCTGTCCATGCCAATAGGAACTCAAGGGCATGGAGTCTTCCTTTCATGCTTCTGTAGAGGGTGACAAACTTGCTTCATCGCAGGCTCACAGGGATATATAGGCTGCTGTCCCCATCACCACAGCAGCAGCAACTGAGCCCCACTGAATGGACATGCTGAAGAGAGCCACACAAGGGCTAGAGAAAGAGGGACAGACAGAACCCTCACAGGAAACCCTTAAGAAAATAAAACCCTTGGGGAAGACAGGCAGACCTTGACATAAAGGACAGCCGTTTGGAACACTTAGGTATAGCACAAATAAGACGCTGTTACTTTTGGTTTTTGTTTTTTGTGGGTTTTTTTTTGAGACTGAATCCCATTGTCACTCTGGGTAGAGTTCTGTGAGAGTTTAGCCCTGTCTTTAAGAGACATGTGATATACTAATTGCAAACATATTATATTTTTGCAAGCTCAAAGTCTTGGGCTTGAGCAGTCCTCTTGCCTCAGCCTCCTGAGAACTGGTACTACAGGCACCCACCACAACACCCATCTAGTTTTCCTATTTTCAGTAGAAATGGGGTCTCGCTTTTGCTCAGGCTGGTCTCCTGAGCTCAAGTAGTCCATATGCATCAGCCTCCCAGAGTGCTAGGATTACAGGCACGAGCCACCATGCTCAGCTGACACTGTGACTTTTTAAAGCCTGTGATCTGGAATGAAAAATTCATTGGTGGCCAGGGGTTGTTAGGGAGAAAAGGGTGAATAGTCAAGGCACAGAGAACCTTTAGGGCAGTGAAACACTTGGTTTGACATGGTAGGTACACGTCATTAAACACTGGTCCCAATGCAAAGAATGTACAACCCTGAGAGTGAGCCCTAACGTGAACTGTGGGGTTTAGTTCATAAAAACCCATCCAGTGTCGGCTCATCGGTTGTAACAAATGTGCCACACTAATGCAAAAACTTAATCAAGGGAACTGTGTGTGTGTGTGTGTGTGTGTGTGTTAGAACATACATGGAAACTCTGTTTTTTTCCACTCAATTTGACCTTATTAATTACAAAAGAAGTAAGGAGTAAGAAAAATAATTTCCTAAACTCTCAAAGAACTACGGAAAACACAATCCTTCTAAAAAACAAACAGGATCACAAGATAGGCTCAATGTTTCAAATAAAACACCACCAAAAAATAGAAGACAAAAAAACAAAATAAAGCTCTTGACAGAGGTCAGGCAAGAGTGAAAGAGAAGAACAAAATAAAGAAATAGGAAAAGAATGAAAACAACTGAAAATTTTTAGAGTTCTAGAAGACAGGATAAAGGAAATGATATCCTAAAAACTGGAAAATGTCCACTTTTAATATTATTATAGAAAGAAGTATAGGTATGAAAGACAAAGGAAATATAATATGTTTGCAATTAGTATATCACATGTCTCTTAAACACAGGGCTATGTTCTGAGAATGTGTTATAGGACACGTGGATGTCACGGAGGGAACTCTAAGAAACCGAAATGGTATAGTCTATTACACACTTGTAGGGTTCAGCCTCCTGCCCTGGGGCCACAAACCTGTACAGCATGTCACCATACTGAATACTGTAGGTAATTACCTAAGCATGGAAAAGGTACAGTAACAATATGGTTTTATAATATCATAAAACCACTGTCATATATGAATGTATGTCATTTATAGACTAAAATGTTGACATGTGGTATGTCACAGACAGTATTCTGGAAAAAAATTAGAACAAAGCAAGCAAAACAGAAAAAAATAAAAATTTGAGTCAAAGTTTTGGACCTTGTTTTGCAAAATTTCCCTTTAATTCAACCCTAAAGATGCCATAGAAACAGGAGACTCCAGGCTTCAGGGTAGGGAGAACACAAAAAGCCTTAGAAAGGCTGGAGAAGGTTTTTATATTTCAGGATAGGGGAGAAAAATTGTACCTTGGAGTAGAAGAGGGCCAGTTGCTACAACAGGAAGGAAGAAAGGCCAGGGAGGAAGTCCTCCCTTGATATTAGTCCCCCACCAACTACTCAGACAAATGAGTTAGGTTGCAGGCAAGTGGCACTTACAGAGAAAAATACCCTGAGCTCAGGTATCTGCAGTTTCACTGAGGTGGGGCCATTTGAACTGGTAGGCAGGGGCTACCCAGGGAATAGTTGAGCCCCATATCTAACACCAGAGTCCCTCCAGCAACTAGAAATCATGGAAGCATACATGCTAGGACCTGGGGTTTCTCCTTCCCAGCTCCATATTGTCAGCTAAGTATCTGAGAGCTCCCAGGAGCATGAGCTCCCCAAGAAAAAGTAAACAATCAAGACATAGAAACTACTAGTTTAAACAATTAGAGATACTGGATATAATGTACACAGTGGTTAGAATCAATTACTCAGTAGAGGTATTAGATTGCAGAATGGATGGAAAGAATGATCTAGCAACATTGGATACCAACATATAGCAGACTAAGTTTCATGAAATTCTAAGTGAAAAAAATAGTTTAAAACTTGCTACCCCAATTTTTCAAATATAAAAAGGCAACAGACCGGCATTCTCAAGCAGGTAAAACTTCAAAACGTACAGCATCCACAAATGCTTCTCAAAACAGTAACAATGAACAATAGTAACCAATCATTCTATGAATTCCAGCCAATTATAATGTATCAGAAATGAAGTTCTCCTTGGTATCTACCAAGAAGAAAAAAAACATTTCATCATAAGGACATTTCTACTCGAATGTTTATAGCATCTCAATTCATAATTACAATGATGTGGAAACAACCCAAGTGCTCAACAACCCATGGATGGATTAATAAACTGTGGTCATAACAAGATGGAGACTTTACGTCTTTTCTATTTTCCTGGATTGAGTTGAAGAACTTTCTTCTTGTAAAGGATCTTGAGAATGGAAAAACAAGAGTCTCCTGTACTCAATGCTAATTTGAAACCAGGAGGTGAACAACACAGCCCTACACAAGAGAAAAACACAGTTACATTCAAGAAGTGGGGAGTGAGTAGGGAGGAAGGGGCTCAGGTAACTCTCATCTAATGAGTACGATGTAGGAATATAAGGCACACCTCCTGGGTGAAAGACTTAAATACAACTCAGACTTTACCTAACAAAGGCGAGCAATGTAATCCAATTATGTGTACCCTATATTAATATGAAATTAAAAAAAAATTTCTCAGATCGTCTGGCTTCCTTGAACACATAAAAGTAAAACTAAGAGTGGGGAACTTATGGAATTGTAATTAAGTGTGTAAATATCATCAATCTTGATCAAGTATGCACTAGGTAAGTTCTTTAAAGTTGAAAGGGCAAAAGTGAGTATGTGTGCTTTTGCACATACGGTGAATAAATACTGTCTGTAAGTAAAATATATCATTTAAAAAAATGACTCCAGGCTGGGCACGCTGGCTCTCTGTAATCCTAGCACTCTGGGAGGCTGAGGCTGGAGGCTCATTTGAACTCAGGAGTTTGAGATCAGCCTGAGAAACAGCAATACCCTTTCTCTATTAAAAAAATAGAAAAATTAGCCAGGTGTGGTCGTGGGTTCCTGTAGTCCCAGCTATTTCAAGGCTGAGGCAGGGAGCTCCCTTGAGCCTAGGAGTTTGAAATTGCTGTGAGCTAGGTTGAGGCCATAGCACTCTAGCCTGGGCAACAGAGTGAAACTCTGTCTCAAAAAAAAAAAAAAAAGTGACTTGGGTGGCACCTGTGGCTCAAGGAGTAGGGTGCTGGCCCTGTATACTAAAGGTGGTGGGTTCAAACTCAGCCCCCGGGGGGGAGGGGAACTGCAAAAACAAAAAAAGTGACTTTAGACACACAGATGCATGCATTTTATTTTCTTATCTCTCAAGGTACTTTTTATGAAACACTAAGTGAAAAAAATAGTTTAAAACTTGCTACCAGGAATAAAGAGCCATGTATAATCATTCTTTCATTTATTTATAGTGAACATTTTTTAACAACTCACATTCATATGGAAGGGTCACCTGTATCTTGGCAGAACATTGCTATGTAATGCTCCAGTTCAGAAAACCAGGGACGAGAAGAGGGCACCGTAAACTTTTTTTGCTTGTATTTCCACCTAAGATTTGGCAATAGTGGTTTCCTCTGGAGAGAGAGAAGGTTTGGGGTCAGAGAGAGTTATACTCTCTATTTCTTAAAAACTTGATTTGTTGTTCAGGACTTGTAATAATTTTCTTCATCATTAAAAATTAGCTTAATAAAAAGGAACAAGTAAAAATTAAGAGTATGTTTGGATCTCAATGGGAATTATACCATAGAGAGCGAGGGACACAGGCTGGGGATGAGGGGAACGTGTGCAGGATGCCTGGTTTATCACCCACCTTCAGTGTTGCTAGAATGTTAGCATATTATTCTGAAAATGTTTTTTTTGTTTGTTTTTATTTCAGGTTAACAAACAAGTCACAGTATTTGAATTTGTTAGGTAGAGTCCCTTTTGTATTATGTCCCAAAAGATGTGCCATGCATGTTTCACAATACATACTGACAAGCGTATGTGAAAGGGAAGAGGGAAAAGCAGGAGCGGGCAGAAGGGAAAGTCCAGCTGCGATGCAGGCCCAGCATCCTGTGCTGGCCCCACCTGAGCTCTGGTGCTCAGCCCTGCAAGAGATGTCTGGAGCTGGGCTGGTGGGAGCGGGCCTTTACCCCTACACTGCCACTGGCTGGGCACTCCCGGGAAGGGGCACACCTGTCAGTGTACTTGTCCTCTGTAGCAGGGGAGGACAGCATCCCAGGAGTTGGGGCAGCAAGTCCTTTGCTGATGGGATCCTGGTGACATCAGTGTCCACCACAGGGAGACCGAAGACTCAAGGACAAGGAGATGAGGAAGTGCCTTGAGGCAAGAAGGACTGAGATGCAGAGTACTAATGGGGTCACACTCTTGGGCCTGCATCTTCCTCCACTGTGACAGAGGGAGGAAGGAGGATCTGGAGAGGCACCTGTCGGAATGGTGGTTTTGCGGTAGAAGGTGTAGATGAGCCCTCATCTGTCACTATGTTCTCAAAGAAGCTTTGGGAAAGGCTGACTCTGGGAGGAGAGAAGCATAGGAAATGCCTGTTTCAGAGATTGGGAAAGCAGGGCACCTGGTGACACTTAGGAAGGGGGCAGGGCACCTTTATGTCGGTAGGAAGTTTGTGGTGGGAAAATTAAATCTCTACCACGTGGTTCCTCCATCAACTGAGCGGCTCAGGCACTGAGTTAAAGGCAGAAATGGCCTGGAGGATTTCCTGGACTAGGAGAGTGCACCGGAGTAAGACAGGGGCTCAAGGACAAATGGACAGTGGTGCTAAGTCTCAGAAGGGTCAGTCATCCTGACCATATGAGGAAATAAATGCAGCTCTGGTGTATCGTGTGTCAGGGTCCTGACAGGTATCCCACTCTTAGATTGGCAACAGGAGGCGAGAATAATACGAATAAAAGGACTGCCCACAAGGCGCTGGGGGTGGGGCAGGACAGCAGGGGCCTCAGGGCGCTTTGGCTGTGGTAGTGTCTTTACCATTCTAGGCCTGACGCTTGAGGGACACAGTCCTGCGGAAACCAGTGATGGCCCTCCCAACCAGTGATGGACAGGACTTCCTGACCTGAGCTGGGACTTCCAGGGGAGGGAAGCAGCCAGGAGCGAGCCTGGGGCAGAGTTACCTTCTCCCAACCGCCGCCCGCGTCTCCTTACCCTGCCGTCTCTCTCCCCTCTCCAGGAGGCCAGGGAGCCCCCTAGCCTAAGGCGGGATGCAACGTGGAGGAAGGATTTGGAATCAGCAGTAATCTTACTCATAAGGACAGGAGTTGACAAACCAATCTGGGCATCAAACTTATTTTATCTATAAGATGCGAGCAATCATCTCTCTCGTGTGGTTTGCAAAGGGGTCCATGCACATGGCAGCTCTTACTGCGACAGCGCCTCCAAATTGGGGTGGAGGGTGCAGCTGAGGCTGGTGGGTGCACGTTCTTCAAGGCGCAGCCAGAGCTCACTCTGGGAAGCGTTTCTTTCCTATTAAGCACTCTCCCAAAGGATTCTACCTCCCTGCTGCCGGCTTGGCCCTCGGCGGGGAAGGAGGTGCCCCGGCGTCTGAGACTTCCGAGGCTCCGGTGGCCGCAGAAGCTTCGCGCCCGCCAACTGGGGGAGAAAGTCCCCTTTCCAGCGCGCTTCTGGCCACCGACAGCTGCGCTACCCGGGCCAGAGCGCTCCCTGGCGGGTGGGCATCCGAGCGGCGGCTGCTCCTCTGCCCTTCGCGGCCGGCCGCTGGAGCAGGGCGGAGCGAGCGCAGCTGCTAACCCCCGAGGGGCCACCTCTCCGCTGGGGGCGCGGGAGGAGGGTCGGGTTCCGGTGGCAGGAACTGGGGCTCTGGACCAGCAAGCAGTTCAGGCAGCTCCAGGAAATGCCTGCTTTGCGGTCCCGCCGGGAGCTGTGGGGCGCTTCGGCGGGAAGGCCAGGGGTCTGAAGACCAAGGGGCAGAAGGGCTCGAGCAGCCACGAGGCCTCCCATTCCTACCTTAGGCTAGGAGAAACTCCACAAGGAAAATATTGTGGGATCTTATGGCTCAAGTCCCCCATTTTACAGATTTGGAGTTTTAGGGCCTGAGACTGGCCAGGCTGAGGTCTTAGCAGAACCCTGGAGAGTAGGGAAAGGAGCGGCCGCTGAGGCGACCCGACCTTGTCCTGGCAGAAGGGCAAGGGCTACCTCTTGGATTGGGGCAGTCAGAGGGGGTGGGTGCGCACCTGATTAGGTAATC
This sequence comes from Arctocebus calabarensis, assembly GCA_963573935.1. Taxonomy (NCBI): domain Eukaryota; kingdom Metazoa; phylum Chordata; class Mammalia; order Primates; family Lorisidae; genus Arctocebus; species Arctocebus calabarensis. The sequence goes on along the minus strand of CAUYON010204690.1, from coordinate 42,419 downwards.
CCAAATAAGCAAACGAAAATAAAACAGAAACTGACAGGTGAGCTGGAATTGAATTCTCTCCTTCCTACATTTTCCCAGTGCAAAATGTTGACTAAGTTTATGAGGTCAATCTTTCAACGCAGGTTTTGGTCTAGTTCTTTGCTGATGCCCAGACTGCAAGCGGGGGTCTGGGACACGGGGAGCGGTTCGTTAAGGGCAGAAGCTACCATCTGCGGAATGGGACGATGAGAGGGAAGGTGCCTGCCAGGGGACTGCCCAGAGCTACTGGTGCCTGTGGGAATTTCGAGACGCAGCCTGAGACTCCCCAGAGCAGTGGGAGGAGCAGACCAGCCAGGTGGGTGAAAGGGCCCAAGGGTCGGGTCGCTGACCAGGTCCCCGCTCCAGCGCGGCTGCCCAACCTGCCTGGGTGCCTCTCAGGCTGGGAATGACCAACCGACCTTGGGCACGGAAGACCCTGGGCTTTGCCCGCACACACCGCGAACTTCCCCATTATTCTTAGCCGTGCGGATTGAATGCACGCCTAGGGGACTGGGCCGGCGACTAAGCTCTAGAACGCCCAGGTCAGCTTTGCACTCAAGGCAATTTCCGACGCCCACATCTTTTCCTCCACTCCCTCCCTCCTTCCCTTTACCCCTCCGGAAAAAAAGAAATGTTGAATGTATCGGGCGTCCTGGATTTGTAATCACTCTCTTGTTGGACTTTACTAACCCTCAGAACAAGGATTCCCCCCCTCCATTAGAGTCATCAAAGTCCTTAAAACATTGTAAGACTTTCGCCCCGTTGGGCCTGTAGCTACCCACTTGGGAGCTATAATTGTCCAAACACACACCTACAATATCATGAATTTCCATGAAGTAAAGAACAGGAATCGGAAGACATGCCCTTCAGAGACACATTTCTCCAACACATTTCAAAATAGAGTCGGGCTAGGACTCAGAAATATATGTTTTCTCGTGTTTTAGAAGTCTGAAACAAATTGGTCATGAATAGATTGATTGAATTCAAATTAAGGGCGAATAGGTCACTTCTGACGAAAAAGACAACATCCCAGGGAAAGAGGGGGAAAGGCTGGAAAGACGTTCTCTCCCTGACAATATAAAAGGAGGAGCAAAATCCTCTACCTGAATTATTTCACTCTCAACATTTTTGTAGGAAAATGTCTCAGGCTCAAGGTAGTTAAAAAGAGATCGCCGATAGCACAGCCGTGGTGGTCGCTGGGGGGTCCGAATCCCTCCGGGCCACCACCGCCGCTCAGGCGCATTTCTGGTTTCAGTCAGACTGACATTCTCGGTTTGCTCACGACCGAGGGGAACCACACCCAGGGTAGGGTTGCGGACACTTAGGAACATTCGGGGACATTCGGGGACATTTACTCAGGAAGAGAGAGTACACGGGACCAGCTGCTCATTAGAGCTCGGGTCGGTTCCGCTGCGTGGCAGTGAAGTGTCACGCAGGCGGCGGTTCCCGTGTCACCTCGTGGGCGACACTCAGCTCCCAGGGTCGGGCTGGGGTCGGAGACGGAAGAAACGCCCTGTCCCCGGAACCGTGGGTAGGCGGGCATTGGAGGCCCTTGACCCCGCAAAAGCTAGGTTACAAGGCATGGAAACCTTTCTGCACATGATTGAAACGCCCCCAGGATCCTGAGCTTCCTAACTCCAAACGCCGGGGGCGGGAACTCAGCAGAGTGAGCACCCCTCGCCGGGCGCTTTCCGCAGCGAGCGGTTACAGAACTTTGCCGGACGCGCTTACTCGCCCCTGCCCCGTCTGAACATCTTGGCCACGAAATTGACGATGGCTTCGAGTGGACTTTGACTGTTAAATAGGTGCATCCTCAGTGATGGACATGCTCCAAAATGAGGTTTGAGTAAAACAAAATCATGGCAAAAGAGAACACCTAATAATCAGCGTCACAGGTCAGCTAACCAAACTGATACCTAAAAGGAGATTCTTGGCTTTAATATTTACTCAGGTAAGAAAGGGGATAGAAAATCCCTAATGTTTCCAACAAACGCTTGCCCAAATGAAACTTCTACACGCATTACACGCGTGTAAATTTCAACCAGAAAACTTTTTTAGCATACTTCTCCCTGTAATTTCTCCCTTCTCTCCTTCCAACTCTCCAACTTTCCCCAGGCATTTTAGGAGATCGCAGAAGTTTTCTTGAGGACCATTTACACCATCTCCAGTTAACTGGCAGGCGAGGGAGATCAACCCCAGCAAAGAATTAGGAGAGAGGGATAGCGGGACGTTGACAGCGATTTCCAAGCACGCTTTCTACTCAAACTTTCTAAAACTGTGTCTGTCCGGGAAAGTCCTCCTCCCTGCGAGTCTCGGGCTCGGTTTGGGCTGGTTCGGTGGCTGAGCACATCTTTGGTCCTGCCTTTTCTCCTCCAACTCCTCCCTATTCTGAAACATCTCACATCAGCAGCCTGTCGGAGAAATATCTGAATGGGGACGCCTGTCTCGACATCTGGGTAACCACATCTGGCTCTAGCGGAGCGAGTGCGGAAATGCGCACCGGTGAGAGTCGGACCTCTCTCCCGGCTCCGCCACTGCAGCATTCTTCTGACCGCCCGCTCCTGTCACCAGTCTCTGGCTCCGCCTCTCTGAATCCGCCCCTTGACACGCAGCCAATAGCAACACCCAGTCTCTGTACACCACCCCGAATCCTTTCCACACCCCCATATCTCGGGAGCTGGTTGGCTGTGCAGCGCTCGGCGAAGCGCCTGTATTTGCATGGTGCTCGGGGCTTCTGGTAGGTAGAGCAGCCTGTCACTCTGGCAGCCCAGGCCCGCCCACTCCACCTCGGTCCTGGGCTCTCTTCCTGCGCAGTTCTCCTCCGCAGCCTCTGCGGGGAAGTGCCGGGGCTACTCTCGAGGCTCAGTTCTTAGGACAGCGAGGAGGCAGCCCCGGAGTGCACACAGTCCAGAGTGGCCAGGGCGCGAGAGTGCAACGTTCTCTTGTCCAAAAGGGTCGTCGCGTTACAGAAGCAGCTCCTCTGTCAACAGTTACCGCCGTCCCGACTTTCCATTCCAGTTGCGGCTCCTCCCGGGCAACATGTCAAGAGCCGCCGACGCTACAGCTGCCGCCGCCACCTGGGGAGAAGCAGCAGCCGCAGCGGTGGCTGCGGGCACTCGGAGGCAATAAACCGAGCCACCCGGTGTACCCTTTCTGCGCTCACTGCTCCGGCGGTCCCCGCGCCATGTGCTGAGCATGTCCCTGGCCGCGCCCGCGGGCAGCGTATGGGGCAGCGCCTGAGCCGGGGCCGATCTTGCCTAGATGTCCCTGGCCGGCTCCTGCCGGAGCCCCCCCCGTCCCCGCCGCCGGTGAGGAGGAAGCTCGCGCTGCTCTTCGCCATGCTGTGCGTCTGGCTCTACATGTTTCTGTACTCGTGCGCCGGCTCCTGCGCCACCGCGCCGGGGCTGCTGCTGCTCGGCTCAGGGTCCCGCGCTGCACACGCCCCGCCAGCCCTGGCCACTGCTGGGGATGGGACGCCTCCCAGGCTGTCGTTCCGGGTGCCTCCAGCCACCCTGCTGGCTGCGGGCAAGGAGATAGCCGAGGGCGCAGAGAGCCAGGAGGAGCAGAATCCCGAGGCGCCAGACTCCCCCAGCCCTATCTCCAGCTTTTTTAGTGGGTCTGGGACCAAGCAGCTGCCGCAGGCCATCATCATCGGCGTGAAGAAGGGCGGCACGCGGGCGCTGCTCGAGTTCCTGCGGGTGCACCCCGACGTGCGCGCCGTGGGGGCCGAGCCCCACTTCTTCGACCGCAGCTACGACAAGGGCCTCGCCTGGTACCGGTGAGTTTCCCCTCCAGGGGATGGGGAGCCGGCCACGATTCACACAGTGAACGAAGGGAGACGTGGCTTAATATAGCAAAGTGTCAAGGGTACCGCAGTCCGCCGGGGGCGGGAAGGGACAGAGAAACACGGTGTGGGCCAGTGGCGCTGCGCATCCCTCCAGGCGCGGTCTGGGGTGCGTCCAGCTCTGTTTTCTCCACAACACCCAGAAACTTCTCCCGGAGCGCTGATCCATGGTGCCCTCTAATTAATCAGGCTACTTCGCTGCAGGGAAGCGGGACAGAGACCGAGACTGCACTCAGTGGAAAAGAGGCACCGCCAATGGTGGCGGTGTCCCATGTAAATCATATGTATAGCTCGGTTTTCGTTTTGCCTTGAGGAACCCGGGACGCTAGAAGGAGTATTCTGCACGTCTCTGGACGCAGTCCCCTCCCTAAACCAACTTCTAAAACAGCTTCTGCTTCCCAGATGGGTATGGGACTGGGGTCTGGGGCGGCGCGTAGAGGCCGCAGAGTCTGTTAACTTTTTGTTACAGTCGGTCTTGTTACCGGAACCCCAAGAGGGTCAGACCAGTCTCCCGCGAGCTTCTTGGATTAAGGGAGGGTGAGCTGGGCGGGTGGCCCGGCGCGCTTGCCTGGCGGGCGGGCAGCCTACACGCCGAGCGTGGAGCGGTGCTGGTCTCTGTCGGGCATAGAGGCGCACTGCAGCGGGCGTAGCGGCGCGCGGCTTTGAAGGCTCCGCGGCGCCCCGAGCACGGCCCGCCGGTTTCCGCCTCCTCGGCTAGGACAGAGATGCTGAGAGAGCGAGAGCAAAGACGCGTGTCTCCGCGGGCCCTTTACGAGTCGGGGGCAAAGGATATTTGGGCCCATTGAGAAATGACGGTTGCTTTGAGGTCGCGCCTTCCGGAAATTCTATTCTCGAGTCGGGTTGTGGGTCAGGTTCCAAAGGGACATTGGCCCCGGGGTCATAATCACGACCTCTGCCCACCGCTTCCCACAGCTACTGGTGTTGGGGGTAAGCTGTTGTGTTGACCGAGCTTCGGGTGAGGCGCTGGTGTGCAGAGTGGTCCAGGACCCAGGCCCTGGCCCCCCTCTCCCTGGTCTCTGGCCACCAACCCTGACCTCAGCCAGCACGATTCCCTAGTTCTCACCACCCCTCCAGGCCCAATTAGCTTCAAAGAGACTTAGGAAAACAGAAGGGAAAAGCAAACTGAGCCCCATTCCCTGTCCCCACCCCAGTGTCCGGGCCGGTCGGAATGAGAGTGAAGGGAGGGGGCTGATCCTGCGGATTACTGCTGCTCCTTTCCCAGCCGCGCCCTGCCCCCGTCCCCTTTGTCCTTACTGTTTTTATTATTGTCAGGAGTTACCCAAAGACGTTTACCCAGCCCTGACAGTCACCCTTCCCACCGTCCTCGGGCCGTGTTCTGTTCCCGGGAAACTGGTTACTAAGAACGGGGTTCTGGAGGCGGACGCCTAGATTCCCGTCCAGAGTCGACGCCTCCGTTGAGCCTCAGTGCCGTGGTCTGTGCAGTGGGAATAATGCCTTTCTTGCCCCGGCTGGGGAGAGTGAGCGCGCTGGTGCAGTCAGGTGCCTGCCAGGCGCGTGCGTGGGGGCCTCTCCAATTGTTAGCTGTTGTCATCGATTATGTAGTTGTTACTTCTCCCACCACCACTCCCCCTCCTCCTGGGATGATGATTCCGGGGTGGCAGGCTGTAACTAGCGCCCTTCCAGGTGGAACTCGCCAGAGCCTGGAGGCAGCCTGGGATTGTCTGTGATCAGACACAGGGGGCCGGTTTGGGAGGAACTGGTAGGAAAAGAACTGAACCCTTAATGTTAAGCTTTTTAGAGGCACCTGGGGCGAGCTGTGGAAATCCCCATAGGAAGATTCACGCAATCTCTTAGGCGGCTGCCCTCCACCTGCCACGTTCCTTTTGATTGACTCAAAAAAGCTGAATAAAGAACGAAGCCGCCCTGGAAATCCTCGCCGTGAGCCTGCGGAAGGGGAGTGCAGCGTGGAGTTCCGGCGGGCCGCGAGCTGGGTGGCTAGTCCCGGGGAGCTTCATCACTCTCCCAAGCCATCTCCCTGAACTGACCAGCTGGACTGCCTGGACCAGAAGGCTCAGGGCCAGCGGCGGTGACCGGGAAGCTGAGGAACCAACTGCACATGCCGCAAGTGGCCCCAAAGACAGAGTTCCCAGCAGTGGCTGGCACGGCCATAGGGTTAGAAGATCTTTTTAAGGGGGAAAAAAAAATATATATATATATATATATGCTTTCTGTTTAATTTTAAAAATAATTAATGGGTTTCTGGGCAAATGTATCGACTTCACAATTATTTTGAAGACGGACTTTTAAACTTTAGACAGACCCGCCCAGAGGAGACGCCTAAGGCAGAGGCCAGAGTGCACCCTTCGTGGTCGCCTGAGCTCTCTCTGCTCGGCCACGACCTGCCTCTCGCCGAGGTGGGCTCCATTGTATCTCCAGCTCCGTCCCTACAGTGGCAGCCAATTGCAGAAGAGTATAGATAGTAATCATCCCAGGGGAGTGACAATTCAGAAGCGTGATTAAAATAAATACTCAAAACCAGAAAATATGGGAGAGGGGAGACATTTTGAAGGCATTTGAGACCAAACAAACAAACAATGTACACAACCATGATTTAATAATTAAAAAAACAACAACACTGTAGGCACGTTCTGTTGGAGAACGAAGTGGGGTCGTGGCTGTGTTTGTGAGTCATTAACAGAGTTTATACACAGACCTGCTAGTGGCCTGACCAGTGAGCAGCCCAGGGCCTGGAGGGATTTGCGTGACCTCTGGGAATTTGACTGCAGTTCCTCCTCCTTGGCATAAGGACACCTGATCACTCAATCAGGAGGGATCATGGTGTATGGCACCCACCGAGGTGGCGGCTCAGAACTCACCACAGGCCAGAGAGTGGGAACTGTTCGTACAGGCTGTCTTTCTGCGCGGGAACGCGAGTTGGTTTTACTCCGAGTTTACCCTTCCGGTTCATTATCCAGTTCTCTAGAATTAGTCCTCCCAGACTTCCTAGGTGTTGGTGAGATCCCACTGAGTGGCTCATCAGGCTATCTGGTGGAAGGGTGGCCTTCTGTTCCATGGGTGTGATGGTGTGTGAGAAAAATGGGGCTGTGGGCCAGGACAACTTCACATATGCAAGACCTGTACACTTAGGGTGGGAATATTGATTTAAAATTTGAATAGTCAAAAATGAAATATATAAGTTTTTTTGAAATATATACTTTTTAAAGTCTCTTTGTGATTTGGCTTAAATTGGTAGATTTAAAAAAAATTTTAATGACCTCAGTTCAGGAATTAAAGTTAGCCAAATATTGTGTGATTATTATTTGTTGTATAGAAAGATGCTTTAGACCTTACAGGGCAGAAGCTCCTTTCCTATCTTAACTAAGTTGATACTTTAAGCTGTAGCCTACATGAAACAAAGTGTGTGTGTGTGTGTGTGTATGTGGCTTAATGTAGATACCTAACCCTTACTGAATGTTTACCTTATGTGCCAAGCACTGTTTCAAGTTTTATAGGATTAGCAGATTTATGTTACAGTTTTGTGAAGTAGGTACTTTTACAGATGAGGAAACAGAGGCACAGAGATGTTAAGCAACTTGACTAAGATCTCACAGTGTAAAATAACAAAAATCATATACCAACCCAGGCAGTTCTGCTACAGAGATCATTCGTTGCTGTGTTTCTTGCTTAGGTGACCCAAACAAGCCATTTGTCATATGTCATTAGTCCAAAACTGGGTTTGCTTTGAAAGAATTTGACAGTTTTCCATGGTGTCTTCAGTGATCTTGATGTGGATTGTACATTGTGTCATTCACTTTAAAAGAATATCAACTCCAAACAGACTATTTCTAAAGTTGGTAGGTATATAAGTAGTGTGAAGACACACCAACCACTGTGGCTGTTTCATTTTTCTGCACCGGACTGTTAGAAAGGAGACATTAAAATGACAAAAATATTCCTCAAGTATAGAAACTGAGAAAACATAGTGAAGGTCTGTTTTGATTTATTCTCTGGTGCTTGGCCTTTTTAAGTCTGGGATGTGTAGGCAGACATAGGGTTAAGTGACAAGTTCCAGAACTTCTTGGAATTACTTTATTCATTTAAAAAAAGAGTGCCTCCAAAACAAGACTGAATAATTAACTTGTGCTGATTAACCAGAAGACAATTATAGCTAACACTTTGAGGAGATTCTTGTGGAATGATAAGTCTAAAACCCAGTAACTTCGGAAATCTCTCTTGAAGGCTAATAGCTGAAAATAGCAATTTTCCCAACATTTTAAATCCAACCTTTGCTGAGAAAACAAAATGTCTCCATGTTTTCCTAGTCTCTTTCTAAAAATCTGGTGGCAAAGACTGTTTCCGTGTTCACTGAGAGAAATTTAAGGTAAGATCTGATTGAGGATAATCTGTTTTGAAGTAATTGTATTTTCTCAGACTTGGAGTTTAAACCAAGTATGTAACTCACTTCCAAGCTGCTGGGTGAAGATCACAAATATACATTTATATGCAACAATTTGAAATACAAACCATCCTGTTCCAAAGCTGTCAAGATTTATTAATAAGACAGTGTAGCATGTGTTGAACTCTGTTTTTAATTAGGCACCTAAATTAGACCATAAAATGGTTGATTAATCTTTTACAGGTTGAGGGGAAAATATAACATAAATTAACCTAATCATAAGTGTTTTCCCAGATGCTCTGAGTTAATAAAACAGTCAATATTTAATAGCAACCTATTTGTTTTAGATAAATAAATGCTGAAATAGATGAATGTTTATTATCTCCCAAATGATACATTATTATTTGAATAGATCTCTAAAAATTAGGTTGCAGTCCATGTCTTAAAAAGTATTTATTAAAATGCAATACTAATAGAATACTGTAAAATAGAATCTAATACTACAATTAGAAATTAGATGCTAGCTAAACTACATTGTGCTTTTTTGATTATCAAATTATTGAAATTTTATAATTTAATCTAGATTAGTATTTGTGAAAGATATTTTTCCAGCTGAAGTTGCATGATTTGAAATTTTAAAGCATCTTGACATAGCTTCTGTGTTTCTCATTTGTTGTTTTAGTTTTGTTTGAAGAAAAACTTGTTGGTATTTTAAAAAGTCAGTATGTCAGAAAACTTCATTCCAAATATATATGCTAATTTACCTTTGGATTTAACACATATTCTGGGAACATAGGTTTTCTGGTTGTGTTCAATGACTCTTTGAATCACTAAAATTATCATTAAAAGTTCACCAGGAATTTTTTCAAAAACAAACCCATCAGCCAGCTAGTCTTCTGAATCAGGGAGATGGCATTTATTTAAAGCTTCAGACTGAAATATGTGACTCAGACTACTTGCTGACTGTTTTCTATGTCAGTAGTTTTTTGAATACTTTATGTTCTCATTCTATGAACATGGAAATTAAGTTGATTGACAGAAACACAAAATGCCCACTCTAAAGGCAGAGGATAATGAGCATTTCTTTTGCTGTGAATAGAGTTAGTTTCCAAATAGGGCACTACCTCTCTCATTTAACAGCCCATGATTTCAGACAGTAAAGGAAATTTCAGTCCTAAGCTGTTGGGATAGTCAGGAATCCCAGCAAAATGAATCCTGCAAGTATGTGGCATATTTTCAAGGGTAATGAAAACAATATGCTGCCTACCTCAAATGAAAACATTTACCATGACAGAAAAGAAACGAGATACTGATATCACTGAAAACTAATTGTAAGTAGAGCATGAACTTTTTCTATTTAAAATGTTATTTCTTAAAATGCTCTTGTTGCTTTCAAACTGTGCCAAAATCAAACTTTAAATAAAATTGATGTTAGTGCATGTTGATTTTTATTTCTGATTTTTCTTGTCAAGAGATTTGAGGGAAAGTTTAGAATGTGAGGAGCAATTACCATCTGAATAACATGATAGTAAATAATTTTTATTGCAACTAAGAGGCTATGTGTTAAAATATTGCTAATGTTAATAAAACCCACCATTAATTTTCTTTGTACATACATGAGTGATGTTAACTTCCTTTATATTATGTTAATATCCTAAGTTCTTTTAAATACATGTTTCATACACATATCTATAACTTGAAAATATTACAAATAGATTGTTACTGAGTCATTAAAAAATTTTACTTCCATTGTGTTATGGATGAAGCATTTAAATAACAAAGGCACTCTACAAGGTCTTTGCTTCCCGAATAGTGCTATTTTTAAAAATTTCTAACTCTATAAAGGTAGAACTGGTTAAAGAGGACTGCCAGAAAGTAGTTCATATTTTCTGGACATTAGAAAAAGTACACACCATTCATTGTTGGTATAAGATATTTTTCTTTTAAATATGGCAAATGTGAAAAAGTAAGATTCTGACTTAACATCAAGTTGATTTTATTTCAGCCCAGACTATTTCTTGCCAAGGAGTCACTATTTAATACTTTTAAATACCCTTGACTAGAATGATAACGATTTCATGTGTGTTCACTGAGCAGCTTGGGATGTATGATTCAGAATCCCTCTTTTCTCCCCAAACTTTGCTCCACACTACTTAACACGGTTACTCTTGCTTAGAAAACCATAAAATGCTGAAAGATGGTTCTGGGTAATATGAGGTTTGAAGAAGCAAATGGAGAGTGAAAAAAACTCTGGGAAGAGAAGTGAGAAGAAACAGATTTTTTGGGGGGGGGCACACTCTTGGTTTAATGAATGGAGTGGGGGGAGAAGAGCCTCCCCCCTTTTTCTGGCCGGGTGATGTAAATGTTCAACCCGGCCCCGGGGTCTGGGGCTCCCCCGACGGTGCCACGCGTCTGTTCGTTTCCGGCAGCTACAGGAGCGTTCTCGGAGACATCCCGTCCTGAAGGGGGACCAAGGGCGCGGCCAGTGACAGAGAAAATGGCTCCGAATCTGCCCGGCCTCTGGGATCAGTCAACGCGTTCCCTCTGTGGCACGGGATAACTGCAACTAGCCCGAGGGCCGCTGAGCCGTGGAGACAGATGGCAGAGCTTCGCTGTATTAGGGGCGGGGCGGGCGGCCTGGCTCCGGGCGGCCCCTGCCCCTGTCCCTACCCCCGCGGTGCTGAGCCAGGGCCACGTGACTAGCCGGCTCTCCGGCTTCACCTGTTGGGCTTAGCCGCTCGGAGCAGCCCGCGCTGGCGGTGGGCGGTGCAGGAGGGACCCTTTCCCATGCTGATTGGCCAGATCGGCCTCCGGGAGACCAATGGTGTCCCGCCTGCGCGAAGCTCCGCCCATGGGGGGGTGGGCAGAGTTTATGCCCCACCCCTCGGGTGGGTGCGTGGGTAGACTGGCCCAGGGCTCCCGCGCACGCGCTGCAGCTGAGTTACTCCTGAGCTGTCTTGCTTTCTTAGCTGAGCTTATCTGCTGATCTATTGTAGTCTCCTTTTTTTTCCTGTTTGCCCCTCTGCACAAATTCTCTTGCTTTTTGGAGCGGAGGTGTCTTTTCTCTGAATGCTGTTCTCTGTCGAGTGACAGACCGGCCTTCCTTGCGTCCGTGACTGACAGAACGTGGGCCTGAATGAATTCTTTAGAGCTAACAGAGGAGGACTCTTTGTTTTTCAGGGTTTTATTTTGGGGCAGAGGATAGGGAGGGGTTGGCAAGGAGGAGAATCAATTGAGTCAGTTTCCAACTAGCACGTTTTTCTTTTTCTTCCTCCCTTTCCCCGCCCCCTATTCTCTTTGGGGAAAGCAAATAGATAATCCTCCCTACACCCACTTCTGTAATAGGTGCCTGTAAGACGATCCAGAAAATTCAAGAGATAGCTAAAAATAGCCACATTGCCACAGTTCGTAACGTTAAATGACAGGATGAAGAGAGAAGTGGGAAGGACTTGGATGCAGAGGACAGGGGCCAACAAGGAAGGCCAGTGACTTTCAAACCTCTTTGTGATTTCTGAATCTCACCTGGATTAAGACCGACTGGCCCATCGTTCTCCCCAGAGTCTTTCTGCTCACTCTGCGAGCCCCCCAGGCACAATCAGGGCCCTGCTACAGCCCTGCAGTTGCCTCTGACCCCCAGGCAGGGTGGGTGGGGAGGGTCCCATTTTATGGGCTCTGATGTGTCAGTGGACTCAGCCCTGTTAAAGCTGCCGCTTCTCAGGAGACACTGCCTTTTCCTCCTTGGCACTGAGTAGTCTGTTGTGGATTTGAGAGAGGAAATCTTTTTTCTGCATTATTGGGGGGATGTAGGTAGATGACCCATATACAGAGGCTAGGAAGCACTCAGAAGACATGGCTGATTGCTGTGTGAGATGTTGAAGAAAGGCAAGATTTGGTTTATACTTCCATTCAGTCTCCCTGGGGAAACACACACACACACACACAATGCAATCCAGATCACTTCTGGTGCCTTCCCCCAGCTGAACAGCTTCTCACTGCCCTATAAAGGACTCTGGGACATAAAAAACTCTTCTGGCTGGGTCCAGCCCTTCCTCTTGATGTGCTGGTCCCTGGTGCCCTCCAGTCTGATTGTCCCACAGTTTCCAGGCACTTAGCGTATGCTCCTGCTGCCAGTTAACACAGATACACAAAGAAGTAAACATCCTGTTACCAGCAAGAGCTTTTACAGAACCCCCAAGTGGGTAGTGAGTGGGTGTGGGTGGAGGGGGAGAGATAGTAAGGTAGTAAAGAGATTGTGACCTGTTTTTGAGACAGAGTCTCACTATGTCGCCCTCCGTAGAGTGCCATGGCCTCACAACTCATAGCAACCTCAGACTTGTGGGCTTAAGTGATTCTTTTGCCTCAGCCTCCAAGTAGCTGGGACTGCAGGCACCTGCCACAATGCCCTGCTATTTTTTTGTTGCAGTTTTCATTGTTGTTTAGCAGGCCCAAGCCGGGTTCAAACCTACCTGCTTCAGTGTATGTGGCCAGTGCCCTACCCACTGAGCTATGGGTGTCGAGCCCAAGAGATTGTGACTTTATCATTGATTTGATATCCTTAAAGTAGGAAGCCAAAGGTGACCATTTAAAATCTTTTTTCATAGCCAATGAATAAAACTCTCTTGAAACTCATGTTTATGTAATTATTTGTCTAGCAAGAATTTATTGAGCATTTTAAAAAATAAGATAAATAAATTTTTTAGAGCAGTTTCATGTTAATAGTGAAATTGAGTAGAGTGCAGAGATCTCCTATACATCCTTCATTCTCACACGCACACAGTCTCTCCCACAGTCAGCATCCCCTTCTGAGCCGTACTTTTATTGTAATTGATAAGCCTGCACTGACACATTATTATCACTCCAAGTCCATAGTTTACAAGGTTCACTGTTGGTGTTATACATTCTATACATTCTATGGTTTTGGACCTATGTATGCTGAGGTATGTCCTACATTATAGCATTAAGCAGGGTTGTTTTGCTGCCTTGAAAATCTCATTTGAGTGCTTGCTCTTAGCAAAGGCTGGACATGCCCTCCTTGAGGCACTGAGGAAACATAAGAGCCATGAACTTGAGAAGCCTCTTTTGCTTTGTGGATTGAAATCTATAGGCTCAAAGAGGTCTCCAAGAAATGCAAGCACTGACAGATCTAGAAACCATTTTTAGGGAGAAGAAAAACGATGAGATGATAAATTAAAAATGAAAATTAAAAAATGTGATTTTGTATTTTAATTTTCTAGGAGCTTTCTAAAAAGAGCTAAGGAGGTAAGAAGAGCCAAAAAAATCAGTGACTGTGTGATGTAATAGGGAAGAAAAGGTTTCGCTGCCTGAGTAAGCCTGGCTTGCTGTGGGCTGGGGTGGGCCAGGCATGCATTTAATCTTAAGAGTGTTCCTTCCTGTGTGATTTCCCTTATTTTTCGAAGGAGGAAATGGAAGCTCACAGAGGTTGCCTAAGGTCACACAGCTGTATCTGTAGGTGGGTTTGCTTTTTGCACCCCCCAAAAACGGGAATGCCTCCCTGAGGACCCTTCAAACTCCATGTAAATGAGGGGATGGAAGGAGGATCTATACCTGGCTGAAGTTCAACGCGTTGTTCCTTCTGGACCAGTTTAAGCACCTCTTCTTTTGTAACTTACCCCACCAAAGACAGACTTTTCCAAAGCACCCCATGATTACACTCCCCCCCTTCTGTCCTTATACCTAATATTCTTTTACTTTCCCACACTCATTACTCAGATGTCCATGCTCCAGCCTTCCATCAATGGAGGCGATCTTCATCCACATCACCCGCAGACCAGCCAAGCATTACATGTCATCTCTGTAGCCCTTGCTCCAACCATCTGTGCATTGGACTCCCCTTCTCTGACCGCACCCTCCTTCTGGCCACTCATTTACCAGCTTGTCCCTTCTGTCTTGGCTGTTCTTCAACACTGCCTGCCACAGCCATGCTTCTGAGATTCTCAGCTCTCAGGATCACAGTGAAACCTTCCCCACTTACATTCTGTGGCCTGTTGCCCCCTTGTGCATTGTCTGACACCCTAATTACCCCACCTGTGGGGACATCTTGATTTGTACTGTCCCCAGAAGCTGTGCATAAGAAGATCTTATCTTAAAGTAGACCTGGCCCACCCTTGACCAAGAGGTTGGCCCTTAACTCTGCATTTTACCAGCCTTGCTAGTCATCACCCTTCACCCCTGCCAAGACCTGTGTGCATTGTCTCTTCTGCACGGCATCCTGTTCCTTCCAGCACCAATTGATGTAACTTTCCCTCCCTCCACACAGGGAGAAACTTCAGAGATACTGAGACTGAATATCATTCTGTTAGCTACTTCCCAACTTGACCTTATTTTATCTTTTCCCAGACTCCTTCCAACCTTGCTAAGGAAGTGTTGCATTCTCTCTTTTAGTTGAGGGAAATTTCAGACAGCCATATTATTTTATCTATAAATGTAGCCTGTGGATTTTTATGGTCAGATTATTATTCACGTAAGTATAAGAAAGTAAAACAAACCAGAACTGTGCAACCTGATGAATTTTCATAAAGCAAAAAATACATGTAAATTGGTAATAAGATGGAGAAGAGGTGATTCAAAACCCCCCAGAGTTACTCTCATGCTTACTTCAGGTCACTGTCCCCATCCCAAGGACAAACCACTATCCTACTTTTTAACTGCCACTGATTAGACCTGTTGAACTTAATATAAATGACATCCTGGAGTCAATATTTGTAGGGTTTTTAAAACATGTGAGTTTATCACCAGCATGGACAAATGGGTGATTTCATGTACAAATGTGGATTTCCCATCTTTCAAAGGGGACCTGACAGTACTAGGCCGGCCTTTCTCATGGTCACGGTTGGCTGGAGCTGGGGAGACCTGGGCCCATGGGCAGGGGGCACGTTCTCTGTCGCTACATTTCCCTCTCAGTTCTC
The DNA here is from genome assembly GCA_963573935.1 of Arctocebus calabarensis. Lineage (NCBI taxonomy): Eukaryota > Metazoa > Chordata > Mammalia > Primates > Lorisidae > Arctocebus > Arctocebus calabarensis. Next base: position 27,253 of record CAUYON010204690.1, on the reverse strand, counting down.
CTTCTTGTCTCACATGTGGTCGGCTTCTCTCATTTGCCTCCAGAGTGAGGAGCTGCAAACTATTTTCCTACTTGTTTCAGGTACACACATGTCAGGATTGAACTTCTTACACACATGTCAGGATTGAACTTCTTCAACCCAGTTCATGGAGGGCATGAACTTTTATCTATTTGACTTCTTTTCCTTGTTTTTTGTTTTTTTGAGACAGAGTCTCACTCAGTCACCCTGGGTAGACACCCATGGTGTCATAGCACACAGCAACCTCAAACCTTTGGGCTTAAGGAGTCCTCTTGCCTCAGTCGCCCATGTAGCTGGGACTACAGGCACCTGCCACAATGCATGGCTAGTTTTTCTATTTTTAGTCTCTGTCTTGCTCAGGCTGGTCTCGAACTTCTGAGCTCAAGAATTCCACCTGTCTTGGCCTCCCAGAGTGCTAGGATTTACTTCTTGTACATTTTTTACCTTTATAGGGATCCCAGGAGAGGTTGTGTAGAGGTCTGCTTAGCTGGATGTTATTTAAAATCCAAATCAACATTATAAATCATTTTCAGTGACATGCTTCTCCTATTTCCTACTTATTTAGTTCCCTACCTGGCTCTTCCATCAGTCCCCCAGTTGGCAACTCTTGGCGCCAGCCCTTGGCTTCCTGCACTTTGCGACCATAAGCAAGTCATCTTATTTCTGGTGTCAACATTTTCACAAGTTCAATAGAAATTGGACACGTCACTGTTTCCTAACCAGTGCTCAACAAAGTCTGGGACCACAGACTTAGGACCACAGTTTCCCCCAATCTATTGTGGATTGATGTGTTGGTCCCATAGCTCACTCCTGCTGTGCAGTTAGCCATATACACACTGTCCTGTACTCTGGCCATACACACATTGGCCTGTACTCTGCCGTGTGAGTTCATTGGTAATGGCCTTGGGTGTTGTAGCAATGTCAAATTACTTGAAATAGTTTCAAATCTTTCATTTCAGGTGTTACATTTATCTCCTCCTGGACAGTTTGCAGGGATTCTGAAGACCATACTTTGAAATCCCCTGTCCTAAATTATAGCAATTAATGGAAAGTTCTAGAAAGATTAATAGGTGCTATATAGAAAAGATATTTCCATGTGAGCATATTAAAGGCCCTGGGAAGATGTACTACAGTTAAAAACAAACTAAGAATCTGTATATAAATTAAAGTAATTAAAACTATGTTTAACCTAGACCTTCCTCTTGTGTACAGAATTCAATTTTTAGTCATACCTACCAATCTCCACAGGAGTTGGGTTTGTCTAGATGTCACTTTGGGCCACGTTAGCAGAACAGGTCTCTGAGGTTTTTTTGCAGTTCTAAGAGTTTGACCCTGATCCAGGGCTCTTGCTGTCTCCTCCCATCCTTCCCTCCTTTACTCCTTGGAAGAGGCCCCCTTCCTATTGCCTGAGTTAGACTCCACACGTCTCTCCCTGGTGATGCTGTCTCAATCCTAATGGGTCTGCACACTCCCCCTCCCCAGATGATTGGTGTAAAAAGAATAAGAAATGAGAAGAGGTGGTTGCAATAAATCAGGGACCCTGGATAGAAAGCTGCTGAGGCTGAGGCTGGGAAAACAGAGTGGCTGCTGATGAGGATTTCAAGTTGGGTCTTGTCGAAAGCCTCTTTGGTAGGCTCCCACTTACTGTTATTCCCTGAGCAGGCTAATTGCAGGTTCAGCTTTCCTCCAAGCAGCTTATGTCTGTTTTCAAAGGTAAGCGCCATGTGTTGTTGGTGTTTACGAAGCAAGATGTTTGATGGTTGCTGGAAAAGGTGAGGCTTTTTTCCACCCTGCCTGGTGCAGCCCAGCTCTTGTGATCTGTGTATGTTTTCTGCTAGCAGCAAGATTGGGCACCCGGGATATAATGTGGAGGTCTTTGCTAAATCTAATAACACGAGTGCCACCTATAAACATTGGCAGCCTTGAGGTGGAAACAAAGCCAAAACCTTTTTTTTTTTTAAATGCATTTTCCCCTTTTGTGTGGCCAGGAGAACACTTAAAAGTATTCTATAGTCACAGAGCACCGGAAAGAAAGGAAACTTTCAGATTAGGTGTCCCTGGGAAAGGAGAGTGGAACCTTTCAACAGAGTGCGATGGGGATTGATTTACCTGTTTGTATGAAACTTAAGTTACAGGAGTGTTTGGATTTCCCCTGCAAGCACTCTAAGCTTGCTCTGGTGATCCTGTTATCTCCTGATACACTTACCATAGAGACCTCATATTGGGGGAAATTCTAACACATGCTTGAGTCACCTCCTAACCTTCACCCAGGGCCCTCATTCAGGAGGAGGCGTTTGGCAAGGACGTTTCACGTCATCTGCAGGTGAACAGTTTCACACCAGAGTAGGGTCTTCGATTGCATGTAACGGACTAGCTTTTCATTCTTATCACACTTCCCTTCCTATAAAGTTACATATCTTTTAAAGGGATATTTAATACTTACGTACCTTCTCTTTCTGCAGGGCCTTGTGAAAATCAGGCAATAACAAGGCAGCCTTATTGCCACTTCATGAGCAGAGCACCTAGATAGCACTGCTGATGGAATGATGTGATGTCTTCTATTCATTCATTCAATATTTTACCCACCAGGAAGTTTTTGACCACCTAGAATGGATGGAGCAATACGCAGGTACTTAGGAAAATAAGGTTTTAAGCCACCGTCAAAATCCTCAAGGAGCTCACAGACTTGATCAAGAGGCTGTGGTGAGAGGTATGTAGAAGAAATGCTGTAAGAGTAGAGGGGAGGGATGCTACCCTCAAGTAGGGCTTTGAGGCATGCATAGGAGTTCATTGACTCATTGTTCAGAAAGCTGATATGGGCATTCAGGGCAGGAAAGCTCTGTATGAAAAAGGCCCAGAGAGGCACAGTAGAACATTGTGAGATGGTGTCAGGGATTGTGGAAGATGGGCTGGGAGGCTGGCTTAGAAATGGAGAGGCTAGAATGTCATGTTAAAGAAAGGGCCTTCGTTCCACATGCAAAGGGAGTTTTTCAGGCCAGCATAGCCTTCCACATAAAAAGAATTTCACAAGCTCAACATGAACTGTGCATTAAAGTTTCTTCCATGTATGTTTAAGAAAAATGAAATAATTTGGTATTTCTTGCAGAAAAGCTAGAAAACACACAGATGATTCTAAGAAAAACTACACGTGGCCCTTCTGAATGATTTGGGTGAGGCCCTCTGAGTTCCTGGAACAAGCAATTCTTTCAATGATGCTCATAAGAATGGACAGAAAAGGGTCAGTGCCCATAGCACAGTGGTTACGGCACCACCACATGCACTGAGGCTGGCGGGTTTGAATCTAGCCCGGGCCTGCTAAACAATGACAACTGCAAGAAAAAGTAGCTAGGCATTGTGGTTGGTGCCTGTAGTCCCGGCTACTTGGGAGGCTGAGGCAAGAGAATCGCTTAAGCCTCAAACTTAAGTTTGAGGTTGCAGTGAGCTGTGACGCCACAACACTATCTACTGAGGGTGACATAGTGAAACTTTGTCCCCCCCCAAAAAAAAAAGTGGACAGAATATACTTTATCGTTCCTGCTCTCTGTCATTGCAGAATCCACACACCCCTCTCCCTGGGTAGCTTGGATGACTGTCTCAAATGGCCTTGGTTCTGTGGTTTGAAGTTTGGGGAAAGGGAGCTATCCTTCCCCACTGCCAGCGCAGCCCCAGAGCCCAACTTCTCCAGCCTTGCCAGCCCCTTCCCTTAGCCAGTTCAGCGGAGGACACCTGTTATTCCTTGCTAGGGGTTTCTCAGCAAGCAGAGCAGGCCAGGGAGCAAGGGGAAGCCACAAGCCCACCGCTCTCTGGCCCAACACGGCAGGGCCAGCTCAAGCCTTTGCCCTGTGTTACCAGGTTGGGAGAGGCCACATTTGGCTCCTTCCTGATTGCCGGCACTCCTGGCAAGGTTTGGTCCTATTCCCATCACTCATCGTGGAAGAATTCAGTCCAGTTCAGGAACCTTTCATGTTAGCATATAAAAGTGATTGAGGTTCATAATCTGGCTTAGAACTGTGTTGCCCTGTGCAGACTATTCGTTTGCAGGAGATGAGGAGAGAGGAGAGGCTGAGAGGTGGACAACTCAGCAGGGTGCGGCCAGGGTGCTCTGGTTAGGGGCTGCCGCATGAGCCAGGCGGCTCCCCATCCTGGCCCTGTCCGCTTCCCATCTGTCTTCTCTGACAGAATGTTCAGTCTTTCACGGTTATTTTTAGGGTTGTTTCCTTCCAGTCCCAGCTGTAAACCAAAGCAACAGAACAGGCCCGTGACTATTTTGTGTTCTGTAAAAAGAGCATTTGCCAGGCAGCAGATGTACCAGCTTCCTCAAGATTCAGGTTTTCATTGAAAACTGAGGTTTCGAGGACTTTGAAGCCACCTCGTCTTACCCAGATGGTGTCTTTTGGGGAGACGGGTTTGGGGGATGGGAAGTGCAAGGGCACACTACTGAGAGCTTGTGGTTTGATTAGCCTCCAGATGTGGCAAATGGACCACAGGTCCCAGAAGCTGAGGGTGTGGAGAGGGGGACACGTGGAGATCTGGGCTGCAGGTAAAGGTACTGCCTGAGGGTTTGCATGTTCAAGGTCAGTGGTGGGCTTAGGCTCTAAACATTGGCCCCTCCACTCATGTTAAACACATGACCTCCGTCAAGAATTTTCCAGCTGTTGGTTGCTTGTCAGTTGCATTCTGGTTTAGATTTGGTGCTGCTTTGTCTCAATTATAAAGTCCTTTGTCTTCCCTTTACTCAATGGTGTGTACCGAGAGGACAGGCACCATGGAGTACCCTCCCTGCAGCCTCAGGGAAGTCCCCGAAAATTACATCCATATGGAAAGTGGCAGCTGGTGCTGGGAAGAGGGAGGCATCAGGTTGATTCCAGAGACTTCTTGATCTCTCTGAATTTGAATGCCCAGTGGTGTTATAGTTGCATGTTGTTGATTTTTTTTTTTTTTTTTGAGTCAGAGTCTCACTCTGTCGCCCTGGGTAGATTGCTGGGCATCACAGCTCACAGCAACCTCAACTCTTGGGCTTAAGCAATTCTCTTGCCTCAGCCTCCCAAGTAGCTGGGACTGCAGACACCTGCCACAATGCCTGGTTATTTTGTTGTTGTTGTTGCAGTTGTCATTTTCTTTAGGAGGCCCGGGCTGGGTTCAAACCCACCTGGCTCGATGTATGTGATTGGTGCCCTAACTGCTGAGCTACAGGCACCAAGACAGTTGCATGTTGATTTTATTAATTTGTTGAGCATTTACTCTGTGTCAGGCTTCATGATTCAAAGATTTATTCATTTCTCGGATACTACTGTGTGCCTATCTTATGAGCACTGTTCCTGCCCTCATGCAGCTTATATGATAGTAGGAAGTTGGGGAAGTGAAGAAATAAACAAGCAGACAATCAAATATGGTATCACCGAGAGTGAGGGAAGAGACTTGATGGAAAAAAAGGACTAGTTTAGGCAGAAGGCTGTTTTAAAAAGAGGTGACATGGAGTAAAGAACTGCCTGATGACTGAGGATTATCTGGGTGTCCATGGGGAGGGAGCATGTCCCAGTGAGAAGTACTGTGGCCAGGGGGAAAAGGTAGGAGGAAGAGGAGGAGGAAGGCAGACAGGCAGATGATCCTGTGGGATGCCAGTGGGGGGTGTCTGTGGGTGGAAGGGACTGAGTCTGCTCTGCTTTTTAGAAAAATTCTGACTATGTTATAGAGACTTGACTTAGAGAGTGAGGTAACAGTGAAGGGATGAGGTGAGGTAGCTAAATATGGTGTGGCATGATGCATGCAAATCCAGAAGTAGGTCAAGGTAATCCTGCAGAGGGAGGAGTGATACAGTCCATCCAGGTGGGGGAGGAGCTGCACCAGGAAGTCTTCAGAGAGGAAGTGGCACTGCAGTGAGGTTTTGATGGATGAATAGGAGTTTGTGTGCAGACCAAGTGGGGGAGGAGATCTTTTTGGCAGAAGGGATACATGTGAAAAGGCAAGGACGTTGCATGAGGAAGTATGGCAGGTGCAGGGAAGAAGCAGCAGAGGAGGTGAGGGAGAGGTAGCGTGGCGTGAGAGGCAGGGAAGCCTTTTGTGAGTGAGGATTTGTGTCCTGATGTCAGAAGGTAAGTGTTGATAGGTTATCCTGCCCTTTCTTTTTTCTTCAAGTATCTTAACTTGGGGTGAGAATTGCAGGCCACTGAATGGTGATAAACAGGAATTGCTTTTGCTGGTGATCAGAAAAGATGTCATCTAGAAAAAAAGGCAAGGGCTGGAGAGCCTCTCAGGAGGTGTTCCAGGATTGTCCTTGAAGCTTGTTGCTTTCTGCTCATCTAGAAGGAGACTTTCATTAGGGTAAAGCCAGGTAATTAGAAATGCCACTTCTTAGTTCTTTGGACCTACAGCATGAACAGCCCCGTGGCTGCTCGGTCCCAGCATTCTTAGCACCAGAGCAGGGCCAGGCTGCCGATGCCAAAATTCCAAGCCTGGTAACCGAGAGGTGGCTGTACAGGCACACACCTGTGCTGAGTGTGCAGTTAGTGCCTGCTGGTCCTCTCACTGCTCAGCCTGAGCACCTGGGGCGTGTGTGCACATTCCTTACCTCCACTCTGCTTCTCCACATCCCCCACACCCTTCTTTCTTTCTTTCTAATCTGAATATTTCTTTTTTTGTTTTTCTTAGAGACAGAGTCTCACTTTATCGCCCTTGGTAGAGTGCCTTGGCGTCACAGTTCAGAACAACCTCCAGCTCCTGGACTTAGGTGATGCTTTTGCCTCAGCCTCCGCAGTAGCTGGAACTACTAATCTGAATATTTCTTACTCTTTTTTGTTTTTTTTCTTTCCTGAATATCAGACCACTGCATCTCATTATGACATCTCTTCTTTCCATTATCAAGAGGAACTTGAGTTTACTGTGCTTTTATCTGAACATCAAAGTAAGAAAGTCTCTCTCCTTCTGTTGTACAGAAGAGAAATTTCAAAGGAGGGCCAGCTCAGAGGACCAGAGGATGGGGTTTGTGCGAGCCATGTGGTGCAGTTTCCCCCCAGCTTGCTCACTCCTCAGCCCCGTTCCAGTCTACACCTTGGGTTTATAGCTAGGCTAATTTAATTTCCAGCTAAGAGGCCACGCCCCATGTGATGGTAATCTCCAATAGTTAATGAGCTAGAAGAAGAGGCAGCCTATTGGACTGATTCTTGCTCCTCGCCTCAGTGGTTTAGCAGGGATAATTTATTAGCCTGTTTGGCTCCTGGTTGGAGAGGCTTGTTCAGCCTGGTAGAGCCGCCTGCATCTCCCCTCTTCTAAAGATGGATTGAGCTTGACTTCTGGCCTCTGAGCATTTCAAAGGGCTCTTTTTTCCCTTTACACACTTGGTTTATTTAAAAGGAGGGAGTCGAGCCCAAAGAGTAGCCCAGGGCCAGTTCACCTGCCCGTGGCACCTGTAAAGTGCATTTGACATCCAACCCTTGCCTTCATTTCAGCTGGGTTTGTGTCCCAGTCTACAGAGGCTTGTGGAAGAGCCACTCTGAGCACTTCTGGCTTGTAATATTAGTTCCAGGATTCCGGGCAAGTGGTGTTTTCCTTCTGTGGAAGCAAACTGTGTCCACTGACACAGGTGAAAAAATGTAGGCTAAAACAACACTGAATTAAGAAGGCTACAGTTCGGGAAGGCTTATCTGGTTATTTTCAGTTTTGTGATCATGTGTTCAGTGAGATCAAGTGAAAACTGAACTAAAATAAAGGCATTGCGGAGCCAGTAAGAGAGCTAGGCTGGCCTCTTCATTAACCTCTCCCTCAGTGTATACACGCAACACACATCGTCCCCTTTGTGTGTGCATAGAAGTTGCTATTCCTTTCCCATAATCTATAGCTCATGTAATTCCAAAAAGTTATTTTAAAATGGAACCTTTTTTTTGAGACAGAGTCTCACTTTGTCGCCCTCAGGAGAGTGCCCTCATTTGTTCTAATATTTAGGGCTTATTTTCCTGTGGTGTGAACTTTGAATACTCCATGAGGCAGCGTCTTTGTGACTTTTGGAAACCGGCAGACCCTTTACTGTGCTAGCTCATCCTCTCAGTGCTTTATGAAATAGAAAGGCTCGTCCCCTGTGTAGCTAGTTCTGGCAAAGCGTTTGGATGGTAAGCAAAGCTCCTGGGGGCCTAAATGTGATGCTGACCTCCCAGACTGATGGGATCTGGAAAACCTGGGAGGATCCATGTCCTCTCTGCCTGACTCCTCACACAGACCCGTCAACCGGGCTTTTGCCCAAGGATCTGTGAACATGCTGAAGTTGAGAACCGAAGTCTGGATAAATGCTGTGTATCCGCACCTCGCTGCCTCAGATGTTCTGTAGCTCCTGAAAGCTGAAGAGCCCAGCTCCGTGCAGGCTGCGCCATGAGATATGTGTTTACAGTCAGCAAGGGTGGTATTCTGGTTTGATATTTAACAAGCCCAGTTTCTGTTCCGGACAGCCAATGAACCATCTTCAGAAGAAGAAGGGCCCAGAAAAGGCTGGCCCACCCTTGGACAGACATTACATTTGTCTCATAAAGAAAGCTCTCTGAATTCCAGATTCATGGTGGGTGAGTGTGAGCAGGCTGGTTACTGCCAGGAATTAGGGCATCTTAGAGTCAGCTCCTTACCTGGTTGTCTTGACTGCCTCCAAGTGACAAGTGAATCTGTGTGCACTTAGCAAACCCAGTGGTCGGGGTGGGGGGAGTGTGGGGGGGAGGGAACCTTGTCTTTGGAGATGTTTGAGCTTGATTAATTTCCAAAACGTGCTAATGGGGCAGTACAGAGCACTTCTCTTGTTCTGGCCTTTAGGTGATGTTTGCTTATGGGCTTAGGGCCCTTTGCTCCCAGCCCAGGGACTTGGAAGTGAATTCATTTGGAAAGTAGCAGCTTAAAAGGTCTTTGTTTGGTTTTGTCAGTAAATGGAAGACATCACTGAGCATTTCAGAGACAGGCAGTGATTGTTGTCCGAGCCACCTCTGTGCTCGAATGGAGTGACTTATGTGCCCAGAAGTGGCCCTTCTGAACCAAGGCTACACTGTCTTCTCTCAATTTCTGTTTTCACACATGGACACAAGAACCTAAATCCTCATTTGTTTCTAATATTTCTTGGGTGGGACCTAAATTTTGCTGCTGCTCCCTCATCTCCCAAAACACCCTGGGGTGCTGTTTCTTTGGGTGAATTCAGAGCACAGCTTCTAGCCTCGCCCCTACTTCTTTCTCCATATCTAACTTGTCACTGCTTGTATTTTTTTCTTCCTTTAAAATGTTTGGTTTTAGCCACCTCTTCTTTTTCATCCCACTATTCCCTCCCCCTTCAGAGCTACACAATTTCATTTATTTTTACCTACCTTTCTGAAAAAAGCACCTAAGGTGGTATTTAAAGACAATGAAGAAAGAAAAACACAAAAATTGAGAGCAAAAGAAGAAAACCAATCATGGGAATCTAGAAGGGACCCAGGAATTGACTTAAGAAGTGTCCTTCAAATGACTGTGGACGTGATCGCCAGCTTCCTGGCAGCTTTCACGGAAAGATAAACCTCAGTTACACAGATCACAAAAACAAGCTATTTGCTCAAAAAGGAAACGTGACTGTTCTTGGTAATAAGCTGGGGGTTTGTATAAAGAGGACACCATTGGGTAAAGGCCATTGCAGGGACAGAGGACCTGTAAAAGGCTCATGTAAAGCTTTTGTTAAACGGTAATTTTCTTAAAGAGAGGTGAAATCATGACTCTCAGGCAACAACCAACTTAAGGCTTTTATTTCATTCAGTATTAATGAAAGAACCAAGCCAGTGTTACTACTGGGCCCAAGGGAAGTCAAAAGAAAACAAGTTTACTTGAAATAAAGGAATGTTGACTTAAATTTACAAGTAGATGAGAAACAGACTTTTTCCATGGGATGGCAATGGAGAGGGATATGCATGTAACCACCACCAGAGAGAATTTATTTACTTATTTGTGGTCAAGAATTATATTGCATTGCTATATTGTGATCCATCATTTTCTGAGTTGCAAATATCTCAAAGGCAATAAAAGGCTGGAGTCAGGTAACCAGAAAGGTGCGCTGTAAACAACACGTCTTCCATTGGAGACACCCAGAATTGTTTGTTGCAAATTTCTTTATATTTTATGATACTGGTCTTCAGCAGACTCATGGAGTTTATAATTAGCTAAAAGCCCAAATCTGCTCAAATGTGCTGCTGGTGCTTCCAGCTCCCCACTCCTAACACTTACCCCCTGCATTGTGTGTGGCTACTTATCACCTTCAAGGTCAAACTCAAATTCTGTGGCGCATTTGTTCATTTATTCATTTACCATTCATTCATCTAACAACCATTTATCTTTTCCACAGTGCAAATAAGGCACAGTGCAGTCCTCAGACCCCTGGAGGACTGTCACAGCTGTTAAAGGGTTTAATAACAATGTGTATGTGTGAGTGTGTGTGTATTTTCAGGAAGGAAGTGGTGAGGGTGGTGGTTATGAGAGAGGAACAAGGACTGCATGCAAGTTTAGTAGAAAGAGAAGGGCCAGAGAGTCCAAGGCAGGCAGGAGACCTCATAGTCCACCGGAGGAGCCACAGGGCCCTTTCTCATCTTTGGGATGAAGCAGATTGAGAAAAGGGGGAAGGAAGTGAGGGAGGAACTTAGGCTTCACCTGTGCCCTGCAGGTATCAGGGAAGATTTCCAGATTTGACTTCTGGAATGGAAGCTGTGGGTGGAGGGATGGGCAGGGTGGATAAGAGCCACCCCAGCCTGCTTTCCAAATCTTTCTAACCTATTTCTCAAAGACAAACAAAGTCTCCCATCTAGGTCTTCCTACCTATCCTCAGGATAAGCCCAAGGAAGCTTCATTGGTCCCAGGGAATACAGCTTCTGGGCGCTTCTATTCCACATTTCTCATTTTGAACTAAGGATACACAGGATACAAACTTGTCCCTAAGTTTGCCCATAAAGTCACCCTACATAGGAAAAATAGGAAATTGTAGTTAAACATACCTTTATTTACAAAATACTCATTATAGGATTTTACAAAGAGCTGACTGACGTGTAGAGAATATTTTGTAAAATTTTATAATGAATATTTTGGAAATAAAGGTTATTTGGCTACAATTTCCCATTTTCTCTATGTCTGGAGACTTTATGGATGACCTTTGGGACACTCTGTAGTATCTATTGGTAAACTTCCTGTGTGTGGAATTTCTCCTGAAATAATGGTAAGTCCCTGGAAGGCAAGAATGATCCCCCTAAACAGTCTCTAGCGGCCATGTCACTGACTCCTGCATCCTTCATGATAAACATCAAATTTCAATTCCAGTCTGCAATTCCTTTTGCTGTTACATAGGAGACACCTGGGGAATCTCAACCCACCATCACTTGGTGAGTGCCTAGGAAAGCAAACTAATTTTTGCTCATAATTAAAGCAGAAAATAAGTAAAATAATAATTCCTACAAATCTGCTCATTAGTGCATTTTTGTTTGCCCTTGTTATTAACTGTAACTTTTTATTACTTTAAGTTGAGGAAGTTTATTACTGGCCACCAGAGCTAAGGTTTTCAGAGTTCAGTGGTGAGATGTTTACAGTTTGCGTAAAATAAGGAACTGTGATCTTAGACCACACTGGTTCTTTGCTTTTGCTTAGCATTCAAGTTCAAGACCTTCTTTATGTGTGTGACCTCTTAATGTAATTGTGTCACTTCATGTAACGGGTGTGATGACACATAAACGTATTGTAATTGGGCCTTGGGATACTGGGATCATTGTCATTTTTAAACCGGGTTCTATATGGTAATTTTTTTTTTTTTAATTGTTGGGGATTCACTGAGGGCACAAGAAACCAGGTTACAATGATTGCATTTGTTAGGTAAAGTCCCGCTTATAATTATGTCTACATGGTAATTTATTATTTCAGGCTGTCTTCAGTTCTCTTGATGTTTTTTCACTGTGACCTTCAGTCATTAGCCTTAAGCCTTGCTAGTTGATTACTTTTCTTTGATTCACTTATTTATTTATTCAACAAACATTGTCAAGTGCTTCCCATGCCTGACATTTTTCTGGGTGTCTTTTTTTTTGGTATTTTTTTAGAAGATAAAATCTTTATGAGTTACAGTCCAAATAAATCCAAGAGAAAACACGGAAGACAATAAGATTAGACCAAACATTTCATTCTTAGAATAGTCATTAGCCTTAAAAATAGTCACAGGGTTAGCTTTTCACCAGGCCTATGCAGGGTAAAAGGCTAATCTCACTTGTAATTCTTAGCAGCTCTCTCACTGACCGTTTAGTTATTTGATCTCCTTTCTGCTTACAGTTTTGTTCCCTTGTGGGTGGGGAGTGAAAGACAGAGACAGGGACACTTTTTCTAAAGCACAAAACAGTTGCTGGAAGTTTTATTTTAAGACTCACCAGTCAGGCAACATCTCCTACCAAAAAGTTCTCATGGAATGTAACAAATATTGATGGAATGAGCTCAGTCAATGCAGAATATTTGTACATAGATCCAGCTTTCAACATTTTCCTTCTCTCGTGCCTTTGGACATGAACTACACAAGGCAAGTTAGATTCTGTAGTAATCTGTTGCAAATACAGTACAAACTCTGTTAGTTGACCAGCCAAGGGACTGCCACAAACTGGTCAACATACAGAGGAGGTAAACATAAGGAACTAGGCCTACTGTAAAAATATGTACACGAGGTGCATGTCTGGTCTATGAAAATATAAGGCGGCCAATGTAGGAAGATGGTCAATACGGAGCTTCTACTGTATATTGAGCTTTTAGAAAAAATGGTGGACCAGGGCAGTGAAAAGATGGGAATTTGGAGAGGTTGGCTTGACTTTGCTCCTGCTGAAAGTAGACTCAGAGAAGCAAACATCACAAGCTGAGAATTTCAAAAAGGCTGGGAAAAAGGGAACTTTAAATGATCATGTTCAATTCTGAGTTTCCACTGTCATTGCCTTGTCACCTATTTTCCTGAGACATCTCTTGGTCAGCCTCAAGTACTCAAGCAAACCAACCAGGAAGACGTTAAGAGCTGATGAAAGGAAGGAAGCAGGATAAGAAACAGCCGCGTTTTCTTTGTCAGCAGACTCTCTGAGCTTTCCTCTCCCTGGGATGTTCTCTCTGGTCAGAAAAGTTCTTCTCTTCTCTAAAATGGTCAGGAGCTATTTATAGCCTTTGATAAGGGAAGTTTATTTGCACTAATTTCCCTTCATTTTAGTTTATGTTTTAAGATTTTTATTGACCTAATTCTCTTCATACCGTTTTCAATTGGTTGCCATGAAAGGGGTTCTATCAGTTGAACACAAGGGAAGCAGGGGTGCTTGGAGCTCTTATCTCAGACTTTTAGTCGAGTTGACTGGGTTTCTCTCATCCCAAACTGCTACTGGCCCCACAGTCAGGAGGCTGGGGAGGTAACTGAGTTTATGAAGTCTTCTCAACAGTTGAGATGTTTCTTTTCACCAGCCTCGGATGGAACCCTACCCCTTCATTGGGACTGTTTTGCTTCTTGCCAACCTCATTCTATGCCACATTAAAAAAAGAAAAAAGAAAGAAGGAAAGAAAGAAAAATCCCCCAAAGCAGGTGTGCTGCTTGTATTAAAGCTGCCACATTTCCTCTTTGGGTGGTCATCCTATTTGTGTCAACCCAAGAAGGGAGAGTTCAGTTTTTCTTTTTCTCCAACACACTACAGGGGAATTAAGAAGGGGACACAAAAATGTGATTTCTTGTAGCATGAGTGAAGAGGTGCAGGACATCAGAATTCTTTTGAATATTTGCTTTCATATGAGCCTTTGAATTTAAAACCCGATTTAATGCCTGTTTTTTCCTTAACACTAGTTCTTGCATCCAGCTCCATATGACAGCAGAGATCGAGAGGGCTATGAGTGGGATTCATTCCCCCTTACCCTTGGGTAGTACTTTGCTGCTTTGGGAACTTACTCTCCTACAAACTGTATTTGATTCTTGAAAACATTTCTTCTTCTTCTTTTTTATTTTTTTTTTTACTTTTTTGTAAATGTGGCAGGTTAAATGTTAACCAGTCGGTTTACAGGTGAAGGAGGACCGTTGCACAGAGATCAACGTACCCAAAGCCACACAGCCTGACTTTGAACTCTCCTTTCTACTTACCAGGTGCTTAACACGTAGGTGTCTTTTTTTCCTTTCAGGTACTTTTGACATTGATCTCCATCTAAATTATTCTTCTTGCCTTTTGTATATATCCACCAAGTATTTATAGAGGTTCTACTTTAACCTCTGCCAACTTGTGTCAACCTACTGTTAGGGCGGCAGGATGACAGCTCACGGTAGTCACCAAAATAATTAGAGAGAACAAGAGCAAGGAAAGTTTTACAAGAAAGGCAAAATTTATTTTAACAGTTACAACAGCAAATCCAGCCCCATACCAGAGACCTCAGGTGTTATGGAGAGTTCAGTGCTGGCTTTTATACACAATTTTGGGGGGTGTTAGCTGTTTCTTGGAAATTGCCAGAGTCTTCAACTTGTATCTATCTGTCGATGTCAGAAAGTCCCTAGGATATTAATCAGTCCCCTAAAATAGTCAGCTTCTCAAAACCCACTTGAAACATTTTGCACCTGAAGGGTCTCCATTAGCAATTAGCCCATAAGAGCCCAGGTCAGCCCATCCCGAGTCAGTCCAAAATACTGATAGCCTCGGCGAATCCTCATCTACTCTGCTCATGTCTAACTCACTGCCTAACCTAACACCGATGCTGGCCACAGGAGGAGGTGAGCTGGGGGTATGAGTGGGAGAGATGGTAATTAGAAGCATCATATACCAATCCATTCATTCTTATCCATGGAGAACTGAGCCGAAAGCTGGGAATGTCCCCTCCAGGATCTTAGCTTCTCAACGCTTGTTTATGGCAGGGTAGGGACTGGAGCCCAAGGTTTCATGTACTCACTCTGCCTTCGCCCTGAGTATTGGGAAGTCCCCTCCCCTCATCCTGTTTATTTTCTCCTGGGTTCCGTGTGTGTGATGTGTGTGTGTGTGTGTGTGATGTGTGCATGTGTGTGTACATGTTCAGGAGCAGGTGGAGGGTGCGCAGCTAGTGAATTTCATCAACTCTGTGTAGACTGGTGAGTGTTCCAGAGGCTTATGGGTGAAGGCCTGTTTACAAACATGTACACTGAGTTACTAAGGGCACCAGGGAAGGCTGCTTTCGTTTGGATAAAACAGGGAGCTGGGAGAGGATTTACTGGGGCATGTGAAAAATACAAGCAAATGCAAACTTGCTCTGGAGGATTGCCCTTTTGTTGCCAGGGAAATAACCCACATAGGGCTGGGGCTCCTGCCACCCCAGAGAAAAGAGAAATATTACAGAGAGGGAAGCCAGAAGTCATCAAAGGCAAAACCTCAGCTTCAAGCGTGCAGAGAGGACCGTGTCCAAGTGCAAAGGGCAGTGCCACTTTAGCTGGGATACTGGCCCTGCTCCCCTTCCCTCTGGGTACTCAACTCGCCCTGCCCCTGCATATTGACAGGACTGATTTTATAACACTTTCTAAGTCTACTTCCAAGAAATCTCTTTTTTTCTTTCTAATAATTTGGTTTTTGGCAAATGTTAGATTCCCCCTCTCCCCCCAAGAAATAGGAAACAGAATCACTCTGATTTCACATGATTTGTTCCAGCACCCAGTGAGGTCCAATAGACAGGAGCAATGCCCCAGAGAGCTGGGAGACAAAGGAGTATTAGCTTTTAATGAAACCCTCCGACCCCCACCCCCAGCCCCTTCCAGGAAGAGGACCTTGGGCCTTTGTGAAGCAGGGCATATAACTGAATATTCTGCCCCAATGAAAGGGATCTGGAGTTGACCCAGCGCGGGAGATGCTCTTTTGCGCCCCACCCCCTTGTGGCTTTCAGGGGCTTTTCATTTTCTGAGCAGTATTGAAATTCCAGGACAATGGAGCCCAAATCCTTGCTGTGGGGGTTGGGGGCTGGGAGTGGAGAAAGGCCAGAGGGGTGGGAGAGACGTAGGCTAGGCAGTCCACCTTTTGTTATTTTTCTTGTTTCCTCCCCGTTATCTTAAAAAAAGAAAGAAAGAAAACAGGCCCAGTAAACTTTTTAATGAATAATGACATCACTTCCGGTAGCTCCACCAATTGAACTTTGAGCCTTGACATGGAGAGCAACAAACTATTTGCAATTTTATTTTAAATTATTTAAAACCCTCCCAAAGGAGTTCTTTCATATGCAAACATCTCACCACCACCCCCAAATGGACATAATTATTTATGGAGATGAATCCCTCTGAAGGGGCAGTGCAGAACTGGTGAGTTTTGAGGCTTTCTTGCAAAGGAAGGAGGTTCCAGATAAGGAGCATCTGAACTGATACACATCTTACTCCAGCCAAACTAAACTCCGTGGGAAGAAAGCCGCTTTAAAGAAGAAACGTCCCTGAGTACAGCATACAGTTCAAGTTACAGCTCGCCTGTGTCATTGTCCCCAAGACTGTTAAAGTTTCTAGGAAAACTTCCTCTTCTCACCTCTGTCTGGATGACTTATCTGTCCCTTGGAGAAGAAAGGGGAGAAGAGAAACTGTAACTTTGGTCTTTTTCACCCTTGAGGTCCCCTGTGATTTATAAGGTCATAAGGTGGAAAGACACTAGGGAGGTTTCTTTTTGGATGAGTACTTAGATTGGTAGATTGGCCTTCAGAGAAGATAATAGTTTAGCCCTAGCATGTTACTACAGAAAATCCTGTGATTAGGACTATGATAACCTTGGGGCCTTTTCTTTCTCTTGTCCCTGGATTTTCTTTTGAAAGGGCTTTAATGGGTTGGCTGTTGGAGTACCAAATGCTCTGTCACCTCTCGGACTTGCCTGGCAGCTTTGAAGTTTGCTGCTCAGAAGCATCTCTATTCCCCAACCCCCAGGGGCCTGCAGTCTGCAGCCTCTGGCCCTGATCTTTCAGGCCTGCCAGTTGAGTGAGTTTCATCTATCTCCCTGGGATGGGAGATTGAGGCAGCTGGTCCCAAGAATGCCCAGCTTGAAATAAAATCCCCAACTTCCATTGCACCGATTTTGGGTCCCTCATTTTCCTTACTCTCATACTGGCTTCCCGAGGGGATAGACAGGATAGGAGCTGAGGCTGCAGCACCAAGGAGGAGAAGGGCTTGAAGAGTCCTCATTCATTCTGCATGATGAGGGTGTAGACCAGAGTTCCCAGGAACCAAAGGGCATCCCTTCATAAGATAAGGCCTTTTCTCCCTTTTATGCTTTAGGTTAGAATATGATGCTAACTTTGACAAATCTTTGTTTTACTTGCGTAGGAGGGTTTTCTTCTTTCTGGAGTGGCTGAGGATGAATTATTGTGGAGGAGGCTCCTGGGGAGTTTCAAGACCAGCAAAGGCATGAGCCTGCTCCCTGCATCCTGGGAGGAACCCTCGGTTCCAGGAACTGACCGGGTCATGCTGAGAATAATACCCATGAGGCTGGCCTACATTAAGGGTCTGAGACCTTAGTCTTCTCCAGAGAAGAAAATGATCCTTGGTAGAAAAGAAACCAAGAATAGAAAGAATCTGCCAAAGAAAACCAGAGGCACAGTAGATAGAGCAGTAAATATTAGGGGGTGTCCTAAAAGTCATCCCTAAAGCCACTGTCCTTAGGGAAAAAGGGAAATTGTAGCTAACTGTACCTTTATTTACAAAATATTCATTACAGAATTTTACAAAATACTGTATTTACAAAATATTCTCTATGAGCTGACCACCTCTCTGTAAAATTTTATAATTTTCCCTATGTAT
The DNA here is from genome assembly GCA_963573935.1 of Arctocebus calabarensis. Taxonomy (NCBI): domain Eukaryota; kingdom Metazoa; phylum Chordata; class Mammalia; order Primates; family Lorisidae; genus Arctocebus; species Arctocebus calabarensis. Next base: position 9,501 of record CAUYON010204690.1, on the reverse strand, counting down.
GGTGACTTTAGGGACTACTTTTGGGGCATCTTGTGGATTTTATTCAATACCTCTACAACAGGACAAAGGAGACCTCAGGATAGAACTGGGCTCAATTCCTAAGACAGCATGGATGAGGCACGATTTATAGCCAAGGACTTTGGGGATGGGAGTGTCAATGGATGGAAAATTGCCAAGAGGAAACATGAGGGGTAAAGGAGGTTCTGGCTAACCGACCTAACGTTTGAAGGCAGGCCAGGGTGACAAGATATCAGCTGGGCGGTGATGGGAGATGGGACCCCTTACATATAGAGGGTGACTAGCTATGGAGGAAACGGAGTTCTAGCTAAATGACTTAGCAGAGTTCTTGCTAAAATTGGACAATGTAGAGATAGACCAAATTGTAAAAGTCAAGGCCTACTTAAAAAGTTCAGGAGAGATTTTCTGACACAGAAAATCTTTGTTATGTCTGTTTTTTTTTTTTAATATCTTTTAAATTGACTTAATTTTTCAGAGCAGTTTTAGATTTCACAGGAAAATTGAGGGGAAGGACAGCGATTTCCTATATAGCCCCTGCCCCCACACCTACAAGCCTCCCCCACTGTTAGTGTCCCAGAGTGCTCTGTTTGTTATAATCAGTGACCCTGCATTGACATATCACTGTTGACATGAGCGTCAGGTGTGGATCTGGGCACTTGTAGCTTGATATGCACCTACTACCATAGTACCGTCCTAAGGAGTTTCAGCCCTAAAAATCCTCTGCTCTACCTATATATCACTCCCTCCTCTGGGATCCCAATGGTTTTGAATTTAGCCACTGATGTTTGTCAGTTTATCAAGTGCTCAAAACCCAGCACTCACTCTCTATATGTTTTATCAACTTTTAAAGGGGCGTCCTTGTCTCCTGGACCAGTTTGTGCCTATGCAGATGCCAGGAGTGAGTTCTGTGTGGATCAGGAAGCAGACAGTCATAATGTTCATAGAAATCTTGATTCTTCTCTTGGTAAAGGGATCTCTTTTGAATTTTTGTTTTGTGAGATCGCAGAGGCCAGACCTGGGCTTCATGGAACAGTCAAGCTGATGCAGTTTCACAATTTCCCAGCTTGTGCGCCTGGGGTGGTGGTCGGCCCAGTTGATCGGAATGGATGGAACCCGTGTCTCCTCTGCTGGTCTGGCTTTCCAGATGAGGCTAGAAATTCAGGAATGTGTCCAGGACAACCTGACAGTGAGGGCCAGAGACCCTCACAGAAATACCTGGTATCTCCTTTTTAAAAAGCAGCAGTAAATATCTGTTATATTGGATGGCGCCTGTGGCTCAAAGGAGTAGGGCACCAGCCCCATATGTTGGAGGTGGCCGGTTAAAACTGGCCCTGGCCAAAAATTGAGAAAAAAGAAAAAAAAATCTGTTATATCAAAATTTCTAAGTCCCTACTGACCCTTTTCTCATTTCAATCAATATTTTCCCCCATACAATGTCAAAATAAAGATTTGAGCAACCTTTGACCATTTTTAAGAGGGCTTGTAAAATCTTCATCAGAAGGTTATAAAGGAATTTAGGTGGATGGGTAGAATTGTTCTGTATCTTGATGGCAGTGGTGGCTACATAATTTTATGCATTTGTCAAAATTTTTAAACTCAGACACCAGGAATGATTTTTTGTTTGTTTGTTTTGAGAGTCTCACTTTGTTACCCTTGGTAGAATGCTGCAGCGTCATAGCTCACAGCAACCTCAAACTCTTGGGCTCAAGCGATCCTTTTGCCTTGGCCTCCCAAGTAGCTGGGATTATAGACGCCTGCCACAATGCCCAACTATTTTTTAAAGACCAGGTCTTGCTCTTGCTCAGGCTGGTCTTGAACTCCTGACCTTAGACAATCTACCTGCTTTGGCCTCCCAGAGTGCTAAGTAGGATGACAGGCATGAGCCACCAAGCCTGGCCTGCTAGGAATGATTTTTACTATGCCCAAGTTAACAAGTAAATTTTTAAAAAGAAGAAATAAAATCTTTGGGGTTCAGAAAATGTGGGGTATTTCCACAACTCAGCAAGGAAGTCATTCTCCCAGTGGAAGAAGAGAAGGATATGGCTGAATGTTTCCTTAGCTCTTCCCAGTTTTCTTCAGTCGGCTTGGAAGAAGGGGCCTACCTCAACTCAGTGTGGACCACAGCTTATACTCTGAGTACATTCACTTCCATCATCTGTTTTGCATAAATGCCCCAGCATCTGTTTGTAGTGAGTTAGGTTACACCCATTTCAATAATCTGCCCTTTTATTGTTGTGTAATTTACCATTTCAAACAATGAGTCAATTGCTGGACTGTAGGAGTGCTGGTATCACCCCAGGAGAGGAAGCAGCAGAAAAGGAATTAGGACAACATTTGGTCCTGGATAACATCAGAATTATAGTTTTTTTCAGAACTTCTCCGGTTCATTCTCATTTCCTACTCCTTTGTTTAGTAGTCTGCTTCAAGCAGCAGCTTTTAAGAGTCCCAGCAAGACTTAGTCAGTGGTAAACTGTCTCCAAAGCCCTAGGACAGCTGTTCCCAGTGGGACATGGAGCCATCAGGAAGTTGGCTCACCCTCTGAGCTGACCTCTCTGGCACAGAGAGAAAAGACCCAGGCAGAGGCCCTCTCCAACTGAGGCTGGAGGTTCCAAATCCTTAAACGGAAGTCTCACCATCTTCCTTATCCACTCTGCCTCAAGATTAGAAAAGAGGAAATGGCCTGATGGTCATTTTTGCCATTAATTCATTAATTCATCCTAGTTTCATGGCATTTCTTTTCTTTTAAAAGAGAACTTGGCTTCACTTTGAGCCACAAACCTTTACTAGCGTTATGCTTCACCTGCTTGGTTTTCCTTCTGCTATTGGAGGGTGATATTATCTATCTTTTGATAATGAAAGAATTAGATGCATCAGTTAGCTTTTCTTTATCTTGACAGTTAGATGGGCTTAGCTTCTAGTTTCCTGTAGTTTGTCTCATTTTGTTTCACGGGTAGCCTCATTTGTGTTTGATAACTGTCAGATGTAGGGGTGTGTGTGTGTGTTCAGGACCAACAAGCATCTTTGCTTCCAGCTCAGTTGTATTTTACCTGTTGTTTTCTCTCACTCGCTTTGGGAAATGGTCTACTGGCACCTGGGAGCAGGACCCCTAATTCTCTAGCCTTGACTCCAATAGTAAATCTGGAATAACTGAACAACTTTTAGCTCTGCTCACCGGGTTGTTTCCTCATTTTTTCCCATGAGGTAGCACTTTATACTTAACACAGTGTCATCATCGCCACTTAGGTGCATGAGAATATCAGCTGAGCAAACAACTGAAGGGAAGGATAGGTTCCAGGCCCCGGATATCAGGGAGTACGGCCTCCCTCCCTGCTGCCACCTTAGAATCATCTGTAAGATTCTCAAGTTGGCGCAGCACTCTCCCCAATCCATCCAGGGCCTACCCCTGGAGATCTGGGGCAGGGCCGGGCATTTAGCACTTTAAAAAATACCCTTCTGTGATTCTAATGTACAAGAGGGGAGGAACTGACTGCCAGGGACACTTTGTTGGGTTGTGAACATTGTGTCTTCCTTAGCCTTGGCCTGGGGAGATGCTGTCTAGGCCCATTGGCTTCATGAGTATCTGTTAGTGATTTGTGCCAGTTTTCTGTGCTTTTCAAAGAGGTTTCCAGGCCCGCCCATGCAGTAGAGGGAAGGAGGGAGCCTGGCAGGGACCCTGGAAAGGAGGAGCTGTTGCAGTGATTGGTCATTTTGAGGCCTCATAGAATGCAGTGAGCAGTGTGAATACATGTATGCGAGTCAAAGAGCGTTGTTATTTTGAAATCAGCCTCATACTTGAACAATTATGATCAGTAGTGATCTAATTCATACTATTAAGAATACCTACTATTAAGATCCTAATCTATGAAAGACAGGAAAAAAGATATAGGGACCTATGTAAAGAGAGGACAGGCATGTAGTTCTGTGTGTTCTTGATCTTATAAAGAAAGAGGGGAGGAGGTTGAGAGGGAGACGGCGATGGTGATGATGGGAGCAGGCAATTCGGGAATGCTGACTCCAAGCTCCAGCTCGCACCTGCAGGCTGGTGACCCGGCTCCCAGCGACTCATCCTCTCTCCCTGGGCCTCAGTTTCTTCCTTAGTAAACTGATGATTATACTACCTATCTCAAAGGCTTATTGCAAGAATTAAATCAGATAATGTATGTGAAAGCTTCTTCACAAGCTCCAAAGCACCATGTAATTATTAGCTCTGACTGTCTGAGAAACTGGTTTCCCTAATGAGCAGCTTAGTCACCTTGCTTACCCTGTACCCTGGAGGCCAGCTGGGGCTGGGCCACCCTTGGCCACATCCTTCTCCCTCTTCTCTTAGGCACGTTGTACTCAGAGGTTTCTGAGCAGCAAGGCAAGAACCTGTGACCAGATTTGGGGCAAAAGAAGAGAAAGATGGGCCAGGAAGTGTACAGAAAGGACTCTCCTCCAGAAACTAGTGGCGATGATAAGGGAAGAGGGGTTCAAGGAGAAAAAGGGACCTGCCTGTCACCACCAGGGGTATTCTGTGCCAGGACCTCTCCATTCACTTCTCAGGCTGAGCTGTGTTCCTTGGTGGTGTGACAAAGAGTCTCAGCTTGACCAATATTTAGTCGGGTTCCTGAACCTTCTCCTAGGCCCAGCTGTGCACATCCTTGTAACACCCAGTCTTAGCAAAGAGCCCTGCTGATTCATTTTAGCCAGAACTCTTCTCCATGGACAGATGACCACCCTGGATGTCTGCTTGGGTTCCTCATCCTCCACTATCCCCCAGCTGATGTCTGGGTGGCCTGTCTCCAGTGAGAATCCTGTCAGGTCGGTTTAGCCAGAATCCCCCTCGACCAGATGTCTCCTCTTGTGATTTTCCATCCACTGACCCCGTCCCTGCTCCTTGGCTATGAGTCCCCACAGGCTCATGCGGTAGGTGGAGTGAGCTCAATCTCTCCCCCGCACAGCTATGTCCCATTGCAAGGTCCTTGCACATGGAGCAGTGGGCCTGAGTGGAGTCCTCCTTACTATGTTTTGACACATGTCATAAAGTAACTATTTCTTACAAGAGATAGACCCATGGGGGCACATGGGGAGATGCCAGGCTCCATCTACCCACACGTCCCTAGCCGAGGAGTCATTTGCCAAAAATCATAGGGACCCAGTGTGCGTCTCACTTCTCAGCCATGCTTTGTCTGCATCCCGGCACAGCGAGGGCTGAGTGGCCCCGGGCTGCCACCAAATGAGGGCTGAGAAGTCTCTTTGTCAGTAGTACTCCCCAGCTTCACTATTTTGACAATAATCAAAATAAGTTCTGGGGCTCCTTGAGTGTTGTTTGACACATAGACAAACATCAGGCTATCCTGGGCAGACGGGTCCCTCGGGGCTGGTGGCCTACATGGTTTGGGGGAGCAGCAGGCAGTCACACAGTAAGTCTGCCCACAGCTCAGGGAGTGTTAATTTATGGCTGAACTCCACTTCCCTTTTTACTAGTTCTTTTATGTGGCTTCTGAGTCACAATTGCTGGTTTAGCCATTTTGTTCAACTACCAGCGGACCCTTCCTTAGGGCCAGTGGGGAAATGCAGGCAGTGGGGTTCAGGGATGGTGGTGGACCCCAGGCAGGCCACGGACAGGAGCCAGCATCCCTGAGCCTTCCCCCCAGAGGCTAGAACTGAGTGAGCAGCAAGTCCCCTTGTGCAAACCTTGCTCCCTTACATCTTTGTTTCAATTCCTGTCAACAGAAGATAATTGATAACATTTTCCTGGCACCAACTAGGTGCCAGGCTGGATGCCCAAGTTGGCTTTGCAGCCCTTCCAAAAATCCTCAGAGGTGGATATCATCATTTTTCTCTTTGTTCAGATGAGAAAACTACGCAGTGACGTGTCCAGGGTCACACACCTCAGTGAAGGCTGGTGCTGAGTCTGACCTGGCTGCCCGGCTTCAAAGCCTGTTCTAGACAAGATGGGCTCCGAGGACAGACCCTGAGCCCACCCCCTACCATGGCCCTGAAGAACTTTGGGGTGGGATTTCCTGTGATTGAGGAAACACTTTGCTTCCGAGTATTAACCTCTTGTAGACTGTTAGGTTGCAGCTGAGTTGGCACAAGTGAAAATACTTGGGCTTTTTCTGCCTTGACCTGCTTTTTTAGTCAAATGCAAAACAAGTTGAGAGCTGAGGCTCTCTTTAATCCCTCATCACATTAGCCTGAGGACACAGCTGCATTAATCTAAGTGGTTAATGGGCGAAGTGGGTCAATCCAGCGTTAGTTTAAGCCAGGGACAGCCCGGGTGCTGCTGCTGCAGTCTTCCTGCGGGAAAAATGCTCTTCCTCTGACTCCCTGTTGGCAGTGTCCTGCCACAAGGAGCCCACTCTGCCCAGGAAACTGCCATTCCGGCTTGTGTGATAAATAGTTTGCATCATTTCTATACATGTGCTCAATAAAGGAGCTGTGGTCTCTGTAGATTAGGATGCTTGCAGCTTGCAGCTTCCTACTGAGCGGTAAATACTTTGTCAAAAATGACGTGGAAATTGTCTTTTTACTTTCATTCCTATGCCTAGGTGGGAATCAATCAGACATCTCCATCCCATTGTTAATATGCGATTATAGACACGTGATCAAAATTTAGTATCCAATAAGTTAACGCATCTCCTTTTGATGTATCCGGGACACACTGGCGGATACACTCATGTGCTTAATTCTGGTCACACCATGTGCCATAAACTATGTATTGAGCAATTTCATAATGATAATAATAATAGTAGTAGCTGATACACATACTTATCAAGTATGTATTATACATTGGGCATACTCTAAGCATGATTATTAATTCTTTAATCCTCAACAAAGTCCTATGAGGTAGATATAGTTTCATTTTTACAGATGAGGAGAAGCAGCCTAGAAAAGTTAAGTAAGTTACTCCAGGTGACACAGTTTATAAGTGGGAAAGCCAGGGTTGGAGGCAGTCTGACTTCTGAGTCCAAAGAGCTTAAATATTATGCTAAACTGAGTCAGCTTTACAAAATTCATTTAATTTTATTCCTGAAAAGAATTTATTCTTAATTGACAAGTAATTCATACATCTGTGGGGCATAGTGTTTTGTTTTGATCTATATTTATTTAGAAAAGATTGAACCAGGCAAATTAACATATCCATCACCTCACCAACTTGTCCTTTTTTTGTAGTGAGAATGTTAAAATTCTATTCTTGTAGCAATTTTGAAATAAACAGTGCATTAACTGAGGTCACCAAGCAATGAAATAGATCACTAAAACTTACTTCTCTAGTGTCACTGAAACTCTACCCTCTGATCAACATCTCCCTTTTTGTCACACCCCTCCCCTCACCCCAGTCTCTGATAACCACCTTTTTACTTTCTGTTTCAATGAGATCTTCATTTCTAGATTCCACATATAACTGAGATCATGGACAGTATTTGTCTTTCTGTGCCTGGCTTATTTCACTTAACATAATGTTCTCCAATTCCATTCATGTCATGAGCAACTGATTTCCTTCACTTTAAAGGCAGTTTAAAAACAGCCACTGTGTATATGTACCACATTAAAGCAATCTCTTCATCCATTAATACACACTTAAGTTACTTCTATATCTTGGCTAACGTGTATACTGCTGAAATGAATGTAGGAGTGTAGATATCTCTTTGACCTGCTGATTTTAGTTCCTTTGGCTATCTACCCAGTAGTGGGATTGCTAGAGCTAACCTTATTTAATTTTCAGTAACAATTCTAGAAAGTAGGTATAATTATTTTCACTTCACATTTTGGTATTGGGATAATAAAGCTCAGAGAGATTAAGTAACTTGCCTCCTGGTTAGAGAGCCAACAGGAAGTGGAGAAGGACTCAGAGCTAGGCCCATTTACACCAGAGTCCATACTCTGCTTTTTGGTTTTTTGTTGCTTTTTTTTAGAGATAGGGTCTTGCTCTGTCACCCAGGCTAGAGTGGAGTAGCATCAGCATAGCTCACAGCAACCTCAAACTCCTGGACTCAAGAGATCCTCCTGTCTCAGCCTCCCTAATACCTGGGATTGCACCCAACACCACACCTGGCTGTTTTTTTCTGTTTTTGAGGGAAGCAGTCTGGATCTTCATCAAGCTGGTTTTGAACTTCTGAGCTCAAGTGATTCCCCCCACCTCTGCCTCCTAGAGTGCTGGGATTATAGGCATGAGCCACTGTGCTGGGCCAGAGCCCTTACAGTTTCTGCCTTCATTGAAAGTCTCTAGTCCCAGGAGGATATCTGGCCCAACACTCATCTTTGTCTCCATCCTTCCCTTTCCCATCTCCTGAGGTGTCACAGAACATTAACCTGTAGGCATTTTTTTTTTTTTTGCTCAGGCACCTGTTTTTATGTCCTGCTTCTCCCTAACATGGAAAGTGCTCCCTCACCCAAGAGTTTCATCACTCTCTCCAAGCCTCCCATGTCACCCCTTGCATGCCTTGGATAGTGCTGTTTCTTTTTTCTTGAGCAGATTCACCTGAAAATATTCTACAGAGTGAACTCACAGCATCAACAGACCCCTAACCTCTAGGTTCCAGACTCTCCACCCCATGTTTTATAGCAATAATCATATCTCATAGCCATATAACAGAATCTATGTCCTAACAATTAAAATTTGCAACTTGTTTTATATCAGCTACATTCATTTGGCTTTGGACTTCATTTCTTATAACCAAGATCTTAACATCACTGATTTGTATAATCAGTGTGATGTGATCTGCCCCTCCCCCAAATGCTTTTTGGCAAATATCATGGCCTTTACTGTTGAGGGTTGTAACAGTATTGTATGCTACTTTTGTATGTTAATGTAAGTTAATGCTGTGACAGATATCTTACCTTTTTTTTTTTTTCCGTAATGGAATCTAAGGTATTTTTGAAAGCTGCTAGAATTGTGTCTTGGGAATTTCCTCGTGGCCTACTTGTATGAATTTGTACTTATCTGATTCACCAATTTTTGGGCTGCAGTATGCCTTGTGGTTTTTGGAGTGAAGGCTGAGTCAGTAGTCACTGTGATAAAGCTGGAACAACCCGGCTGGACCAGGGAGGTGTTTTTCTTCCGCTGTCCATGGCACATTTGCCCGGGCCTGATGTGTGTGTGAAGGCAGGCTAGGGCCAGGACTCACAGACAGTGAAATCTCTGCGAGCCCCAGATCTATTTTGTTTTTTAGGAAAACCACATGCCAGAGGCCAAAGGCTCTTGTGTGTTGATGTCTGATGTGTGGGCCAGTCTGAAAGCTGGATACCTGAAAAATAAGAGAAGGGGCACTACTCACAGGAGGATCTGAGAGAAAGGTGTACCTTGCCCTTTCTACCTTGCATGAAGATGCCTCCATATTTCAGGAGGAGACAACGTGTCCTCCACACTGCAGCTGGGATATTGTTAACGTCCCGTTCCGCTCTAAAATTCGGCCTGTAATTTTACATGTTTCTAATGAGAGGGAGCCGGGATGAGAAGCGTTGACCTTGAGACGTGTGGCCGCAGAGGCGTGCCCT
>CAUYON010204683.1:0-29739 GCA_963573935.1 Arctocebus calabarensis | reverse complement strand
CTATAAGGGCTGCAACTTCTTGTCTAAATGTGTCAAATCTTTGCTCATTTTATCTTTTAATTTGTTTTATTCTTGAGACATCTTTTGAATCATCTTTTGGATTACTGCTTGAAATTCTAATTCAATCTTTTACTCCATTATGCTGATCTTATTTGCAATCCAGATTCTGAATTTGATTTCAGACAGCTCAGCCATTTGCCTATGCAGGGGATCTTGTGCTGTGTCTGCCTTGTCATTCCTTAGAGGAGTTGGTCTACTCTGATTATTCATATTGCCAGAGATTGTACATTGATTCCACCCCATGATTGTTTTTCACCATTTCGTCTCACCGTCCTCAGAGTTGGAAAGGTGTCTCTCAATGATTAGACCCTGGCGAGACCATTCTATTGTTGCTGAAACTTTGTAGTGTGTGATCTGTGTAGCTCTTCTAGGACTGCCCCAGCCAGGGAGTTCTGGCTATGGGAGCAGCTCTGGAGTGTGGCACCCCTGGACCCAGCAGCAGGGCTGGGAATGTTGCACATGACTCTGGGAGTGCCAGGCGCAGGGCCACATGATCACCGGGGGAGTTCCTGGCTGAGAGTGGGCCTACTGAGGCCTGGCAGTCACCGGTGGAGTCCCTGGCAGAGGGTCGGCTTGCCGAGGCCCTCCAGGCTCAGGGCACAGAGTACACAGTTGCTAGGGGAGTTCCTGGCCAGGGGCGGGCTTGCGGAGGCCTGGCAGTCACTGGCGGGGTTCCTGACATAAGGCAGGAGTGTGGGGGTCCAGCGAGCATGGGGCACAGGTCCACATGGTTGCCAGGGAAATTCCTTGTCGGGGGCGGGGGTGGGCCTGCAGAGGCCCTGCAGGTGCCAGACACAGGCCTGCACGGTCACCGGGGGGAATCCCTGGCCAGGGGCGGGCTTGCTGGGGCCCAGCAGTCACCGGCAGAATCCCTGATAGAAGGCGGGAATGCAGAGGCCCTTTAAGTGCTGGGCATAGGGCCGTATGGTTGTCTGGGAAGCTTTTGGCCAGGTGTGGGCCTGCAGAGGCCTGGCAGTCACAGGCAGAGTCTTTGGCAGAAGGTTGGCCTGCGGAGGACCTGTGGGTGTTAGACGGAGGCCCGCCTAGTCACCAGGAGTGTCCCTGGTTGCGGGCCTGGCGATCATAGGAGGAGTCCCTGACAGAAGGCAGACCCACAGAAGCCTGGCAAGTGCAGGGTGCAGGGCCCAGTGGTCGCCCAGGGAGTTCCTGGCCATGGGTGGGCCTGCAGAGGCCTGGTGGTTGCTGGCAGAGTCCTGGCAGAAGGCGGACCTGCAGAAGCCCTGCAGGCTCTGGGAGGGGGTGAGGGGTGGGGGGGGACCATCAGGGAATTTACTTACCAGGGATGGACCTGTAGGGGTCCTGCAGGTGCCAGGCGGAGGCCTGCAGTCACCAGCGGAGTTCCTGGCCTGGAGCAGATCTGCAGAGACCTGGCGGTCACTGGCAGAGTCTATAGCAGACCCCAGGCCTGCAGAAGCCTGCAAGCACGGTGGGGGGGGGCAGGGCCTAGCAGTTGCCGGGGGAGTTCCTGGCTGGGGGTGGGCTTGCAGAGACCTGGCAGTTGCAGGTGGAGTTCCTGGCAGAAGGCGGACCTGTGGAAGCCCTGTAGGCTCGGGCACAGGGCTGCACAGTCGCTAGGGGATTTACTGGCCTCGGGCTGGCCTGCAAGGGGGACTGAGGGTGCCAGGCGGAGGCCTGCACGGTTGCCAGGGGAGTTCCTGGCTGTGGGTGGACCTGCAGAGGCCTGGGGGTTGCCAGCAGAAGGCGGACCTGTGGAAGTTCAGCAAGCACGGGGCACAGGGACAGGCAGTCGCCAGGGGACTTCTTCAAATATTTTTATGTCCCTTTTTATCTCTTGTATACGTTATAGACTCTAATTACATGTATTTTAGACTGCTTATCTAATAAATCATTAATATTCCATTCTTTTAATCTCTTTTATTCTCTCAGCTTCATTTTGGAAAGTTTCTATTGGTATGTCTTCAAGTCTACTGATATTTTGTTCTGAAGTGTCTAATTTGATATTAATTTTTTATTTGATATGATGTGTATGTCTTTACTATCCTTAATTTGTTCATTTTTTATATCCGTGAAAATGTTTGTAATTGTTATTTTAATATCTTTGTCAATAAATCCCATTTTCTGAATCTGTTCCTATTAACTGATTTTTCTCTTAATAAGGGTTGCTTTTCTCTGGTTCTTTGGTATGTGTACTGATATTTTTATTGGGTGCTGAACACATGCATTTTGTGTTATTATTATATGGATTGTGTTGCTTTCATGTAAAGAGTTTTGAACATTATGATAGATTGTAAAGTTATTTGTAGGTTATTTAGTGTTATAGTCTGAGGATTTTCATGAGCTTTGTTAGGATGAGTTGAGAGCATCCTCAGCTTTCGGGATAGAGGGTCAGCAGTGCTGGAACAGGTCTCTTCTGGGGTATTTACTATAAATGCCAACAAATAAGTAGCAAGAACTCTTCCTACATGCTAGAGAGAAGTAAAATGGTTTCATTTCTGCATGAGTTTCTGCATCAGCTCACAACTAATTAGTTACTTTATTTTCAGTTTCATGGATTTAATTGCCTATTGAGCAAAGATTCGTAAAAACCCCTTTGCAGATTTAAAGAGTGGCTGTCTGTTGTAATTTACTCCTTTTGAGAACTCTACTCTTAATATTTCCAGCTGCTTTAAGCTTCTTGAAGTCTTATCTTTTTCTTACCACAGAAGACCACTGTGGTGTGCTTGGAATGTCCCTCCTTGCTATACATTCAAGAACGTGCCTCTAGCCAAAAGGCCAGTGTTCTAATCACACTTGACTCATTTCTTTGTTTCCTCCCACTGACCATCTCTTATGCTTCCTGTTGTATAATGTCTGAAAACAGTTGTTTCGTTTATTTTGTCAAGTTTTCTAGCAGTTTAAGAAGAAAATTAAACCCATGAAATACGTTGTGCCATGTTTTAATCTGGAATAATTCTTCAGTCTTTGTTTTTCATGACACTGCCATATTTGACGTGGCAGGCAGTTGTGTTTTGGTTGCTTAGTTTAGTCTGTTTAATCGTTTCCCTGTTACTAGATTCAGAGTATACACTTTTTTCAGGAATACAACAGAATGGTTCTGTGATCTTTGAGCACATGAATCAGAAGGCAGATGATGAATTGACTCATCATTTTGCAGTGTATATTTGGATTCTCTTCCTACCTTGAAATGGATGACGGAGACTGCTGAGTTTTCCCTAGTGGTTAAAGTGTATGATTAGACTAATTACTCAAAAAAGCAATTTGATTAACCGATTAAGGTTATTTGAGAGACAATTAAAATCCAGGACTGAAATATTGACACAATGACAAGAAATAGATCAGCTAATAAGAAGCCATGATGTTGCTTGATTGTGTGATATGTAAAGTAACTGCCTTATAGAGATAGCCGTGATATTTCTTCATCAGATTCAGAGCAGATCTTTTATTTCTGATAAAATCTCACATTTATTCCCATAATATTTAGCCTTTGGGTTTTTTTTTAATCTTCAGTTATGTAGCACATAAATATACGTGTACACGTTTTCAAGACAGATACATATTGAATAAAAGAAAATTAGATAGAACATTATCCTGAAAATATCTTTCACATAGTATGATAAATAACATTTTATTAATATTTGTTCTTTTGTGTGTTTGTTTTTGAGACAAAGTCTCAATGTGTTGCCCAAGCTAGAGTACCACGGCGTCAACCTAGTTAATAACAACCTCAAATTCCTGGGCTCACTAGTAGGCATAGTCATGAGCCACTGTGCCTGGCCTTATTAATATTTATTCTAATGAAAAGTTATTTTATATTTTTGCTATATAAAACTAAAATGTGTGTTTTTCTTAACTTTAGCTCAAATTTGACTTCTTTTTCCTTCTCTCTAGTTCATAACCTGTGATGGATGAGAGAGTCTCAATAGCTGATGTGTTCTCCGCTTCATTCACCGAGGCCATCTTCATTAAAAATTGTGAATGAGGATATAAAACCTCTTTACAGCATCACTGAATAATAGAGTCAAATTCATTGCTAAAAGATCATATTTATAGTGTCTACACTAAAAGATAGAAAATCATATAACTCAATTCATAGCCTACAAACACCCTCCAAAGCATAATAACAACAACAACAAAGTTTGATTCTGACGGCTGTGTTCCTCTCTTCTAACACATATCTCGCGTGTGGCCAAGATGTAACACAAAACTAGCCCAGCAGTGTTTTCTTTACCAATCCTTCCAATGCGCATTTCAGTCTGCATGTTGTGTTGAAGTTGCCTCATGGCAGTCAGCCCAGGCTGTGTATTCTGCTAACGGTCCCCACTGTGCAAATGGAGCTGTAACATCTGTGATTAGAAGGCATCTCACTGTAAATCATTTGACAGGAATAAGCATCCTCGTTGCACTTCAGAAAAAGCTTTTTAATTAACAAGGTCTAATAATTTTAAAGGCTTAATGAGCAATTACACTAAAACCAATGATAGCATCACAATGATTCATCATAATTTATTGAGTTTTTTCTCAGATGTGATTTCTAATTATAGTGTAGGGAGGATTGTGATTGAGGTTCCACTTTTATCAATATACCCATTTTCATTACAAAATGAATCTGCCCAATACTTAATGCTATGAATTAAAACTAATGGAGAGGAGAAAGATGAAGAGATCTTACATTTATTAAATAGCATTAATATTTACATATTTTCTTACACAGTAACTTACCCTAAGCACTATGAAATGGATATTATAATCCACATTTTTTAATATGAGGAATCAGAGACTCAGATATGTTCAGAAACTTCTCCAAAGTTTATAGAGATAACAAACAAAAGAATCTGGGTTGAACCCAGACTCAATAGAATTTAAATTTAATATCCTTTACACTGTATTATATTGTCTCTTTTTTACATTTTAGTTGTGCATTGTTACCAATTCAATGTACACAACAAATATTTTAACTTTCATTTTTATTCCTTCATTATAATAGTTTATAAATTAATATGCATCTCACATTTTTGTTTTGGGGTGATTTTATCTGTTTCAAATAAACAGCTTTGTTTTAGTATGTGATGTCATCTATTTCTGATGTCGAGGTCATTATAAATGAAGATCATTTGTTACCATGAATAGCTGCCTATCTGTTGCTGTTACCACCGTTACTGTCTTCACTGCACCCATGACCTCTGCTCGTGGCCTGAACAAAGGTGTGTTTGACTTTTTGGAGTTCTCTAGTAACACTTACCCATGTCTTGGGATCCCCTGAAATCTTCACATTCACTTTTTCTTTCTTCCAAAAACTCTAATTAGTTCTCACTGGATGGGGACTTGTCCTACACAAGCAAACAGATTTCAACAATTCAAAGATTTTATAAACACAAGGCAATAGATGTGATAACATAATGAATAGTATTTTCCTTGGAACTCAAAAGCAGAATTTTGCAGTAATTCTTTGTTCAGGCTAGCCAATGTCTATGGTTTTTTTTCACCATCTCTTGTCTGTTTTATTCACAATATTATTGTTTAAATGAATTTAATGCATTATGTGAGGGCCCTAAATTCTTCTTGACTTTTTTCGTGGAAGGTTTGTATTATAAAAGTAAACTACCAGAAATCCCAGGATACTTAATTGTTGATAGTAATGACCTATCATAATTGATATTGTAGAATCTGTTCCTATCCTAATTTAAGTCTTTCAAATCATAATCATCTAAGTAACAACCAAGTAAATACAAGTTCCATTGTTTATTCTGCCCTTCAGGGGAACTTACATAATGTCAGTAAAAGCAGATCTGAACCTGCTAGGCAATACAGAAATAATTGGGCAATAAACATTATTAGAAAAGATTCACTTGCAACCACATTCACTTCCCCAATGTCAAGCACAAATGTATCAGTTGGGAAATCTAATCTCTTCAGAGAACTAAGGTCATCACATGGTATGGGCTCCGTGAAAGGCCTCACATTTTATTTTAAATTGACCCATAGCCCCATCAAGTTAAAACTCCACAACTCATAAGTGAGAGCAATGTATAACTCAGGTTCTTATTAAACTGACTCAGAACATTTTAAAATGAAAAAAAAAATTCCAAAAGGAATTAGAAAATGTGCCCTGGAAATGAAAATGGTAAAATAAAAACATTGGTTCTGGTATTTCCAGCAAGTCTAAGAATCAGTCCAAAAGGAAAGCAGCCAAAGCTCCGTGGATGGGAGAGCAGCAACACTGACCTCTCTGCCCAGTGCCCACTGGGCAGGGGGAGGGTCAGCCCAAGAGAGCAGCAACACTGACCACTCTGCATGATAGTTGCCCAGTGCTCACCAGGCAGAGGGAGGCCCCTCTTATCCATGGAAGATCAGCCCAGGACAGCAGCAACACTGACCTCTCTGCCTGAAAGTTGCTCAGTCCCTGCCAGGCAGAAGGAGAACCCTCTTATCCACTGTAGAGGGTCAGCCCAGAAGAGCAGCAACATTGACCACTCTGCCTGATGGCTGCCCAGTGCCCTCTGGGCAGGAGGAGGCCCTGTTATCTGTGGAGGGTCAACCCTTTTTCCATCTTCAGCTGGTTGGATGAGGCCCATCTACACTGGTGAGGATACCTGCTTAGTCTACTAATGCAAATGTTAATCTTATCCAGACACACTTTCATGGACATGGTCACAATGATGTTTGGCCAAATGTCTGGGCCCAATCAATTTGAAACATAAAATTAACCATCACAAATACTTTCAAAAACAAATCCTAACTAGTGCTTTTCTAACATAGCTTACCAAGACTTGCCTTCCATTTAAGATAGAGCTAATTAACTCATGTCCTAATTAACTATCTTGAAAGTGAGCTGAAAATTGATTTAATCTTGTGTTCTTCACATTGATCTTGTTCCTCTCTTGTAATCAAGAATACATTTTAAAGTAATTATAATTTGCCGTACACCTATGTACAGAAAACTGAGTTTTCAAAATTCTGTTGTAGCAAGAAAAAAATTGCAACACACCTTGCTGTGTAAGGTGGTGGTGACTACAAACTACCCTAGGCTGACAGGACCTGACTGGTGTCCAAACTCAGATTTACTCCTGGATTTGGCTCTGAAAAATCCAGATTTTGTGCCATTTGTCATTTCCTCTCTTCCTTGGTCTTCCCAGCTGTAGATCCTGAAGACCTTACTTAAGATTCTGGCATATGCCATTTATGAACCCATTTGTTGATTTGTTTAAAATACATTTATTGGGTGCCTTCAATATTCCAGACATTATTCTAGTCTCTGTGTGAGGAGGGGGACTTGTGAATGGCACAAAGTCCCTGCCTATATGAATATCAACTTTCTGGTGGGACAAGAGGTATATTAAATCAATAGAATATTGAGTGGTGGGCAAAGCAATGGAGGAAAGAAAAAACAGGAGAAAAAAATGATAGTATATGCTGTGTAGAAAAAGTTGCAATTTTATTTTATTTTTTGAAGTTGCATTTTAAACATAACGATCAGGGAAATGTCACTGGAAACCTGATGTTTGGGCAAAGATCTAGAAGAAGTGAGGGAGCATGCCATGCACCATCCAAGGGAGCGTCACTCTAAGCAGCAATGACAGCAAGTGCAAAGGCCCCGAGGTTGGCAGATGCCTAATACACTATGGAATTGTCAGTAAGGCAGAAGCTTGATGGGCAAGGGGAATGGTGTAGGGAAGTAGACAAAGGGGACCATATTCTGTGGTACCTGGTAGAATAAACTAAATTTAAAGATAGTCAAGATTATGGAAAAAAGAACGAATAAGCATATTTATGATTTTTTTTTTTTTGAGACAGAGTCTCACTTTCTCACCCTGGGTAGAGTTGGTCACTTCATAGCAACCTCAAACTATTGGGCTCAAGTGATCCTCTTGACTCAGTCTTCCAAGAGCTAGAACTACAGGCATCCACTACAATGCCCAGTTAGTTTTAAAGAGGCATTCTCACTATTGCTCAGTTGGCCTTGGACTCCTGAGCTCAGGTGATCCACCTGCCTTGGCCTACCAGAGTGCTGGTATTACAGACATGAGCCATTACCCCAGCCCCATACTTAAATTTTGAAAGGATTCTATTTGTTACTATGTCAAGAACAGATTGTCTGGTAATAATGGCAACAACAATGATAACAATGGTAAATAGGAGGCTGAGGCAAGAGAATCACCTAAGCCCAAGAGGTGAAGGTTGCTGTGAGCTGTGTGACGCCACAGCACTCTCCCGAGGGCAATAAAGTGAGACTCTGTCTCTACAAAAAAAAAAAAAAGTATTTATCAGCAAGGAAGCTAAAGGAGTTTAATATAAAGCAATGAGAATAAAAAGGAAATTAAAAGAAAGTACAGCAAAAGTAAAATATGAAATCAGATAGCATAATTAATTCTACTATATTGGCAATAACAATAAATGTAAATGAGTTGGATTTATCAATTAGAAAACAGAGGTCTCAGATTGGCCAGAAAAAAAAGTTAATGATATATTGGCCACAAGAATCTTTTTTGAGATAAAATGACTTAGAAAAGTCTTAAGAGTTAAATATAAAAATATATTTCAAAATTATCAGGCAAATATAAAACAGAAGGAAGTAATGTTAATATCTCATAAAATATACAGAAGGAAAAAATGGCACAAAAGCATATTATTTTCTGGCAAAATGAACAACAGACCACAATGGTATACTTCTGTTAATACTATTACACCTAAGAAGGATGCTTCAAAATATTTCAAACAACAACTGACATAACCACAGAGAGAAACATATAAATGAACAATAGTAATCAGAAATTTTAACACATTTATATCAAAAATCATAGATGAAAGCAACAAAAATATGTAGATAACAAGAATTTAAACATTATTGTGAATAGCCTGGTGCTAATACACACACAAAGAAAAGGGAAGAGAGAGATCTGTACTCAACGAAGTCAGGTGCCCATGATATAGTCTCAAGAGTAGACTTATGGGCGGCGCCTGTGACTTAGTGAGTGGGGCACCGGCCCCATATACCGAAGGTGGTGGGTTCAAACCCGGCCTCAGCCGAACTGCAAAACAAAAAAATAGCCAAGCATTGTGGTGGGTGCCTGTAGTCCCTGCTACTCGGGAGGCTGAGGCAAGAGAATCGCCTAAGCCCAGGAGCTGGAGGTTGCTGTGAACCCCAGCACTCTATCCAGGGTAATAAAGTGAGACACTGTCTCTACAATAACAAAAACAAAGGAGCAGACCTTATACTAAGACAAACAGAAGCAACAATAAAAGCTAAAGTGTTAATATCAGACAGACTATATACAGAGAACAATGCAATAAAATTAGAAAACAGGAAGAAAATAGAGTTCAAAAATGTATACTTTGAGAAAAAACTAATATTTCTAAAAACAAAATCACACAGAAAATTCAATACATTGATGTTAGTGATTACAAAAGCAATACATGTTAAAATTGAGGGGATAAAGCTAAAAAGAGTAAGATTTTCTTCATCTCCAAAGAACCAATTTTCACCCTTTGCAGATGACAGACCCTGTTGAGAAGGTATGTCCTAGATCTGTCTCCCAATTTACAGGATTGTAGGGCACAGAGGGACAAATTAAACGCACCACAGGGATGCAATCAGCAAAGCCAGAGAGTGCTTATAAGAGAGCCAGAGAGTGCTTGTTAAGTGGAAGGACAAAACAAGTATATTCTTTAAACATCTACCTATAAGGAAAGTAAAACTGGTAAGATGGAGAGGGAAGTAATAAAAGACAAACTCCTCTTAACATTTCTTGTTTTATAGAACTGACTTTGCAACCATTAGTTTTCATATTTAAAAGCAAAAACAAATTTTAAAAACAGTCTTCAAATGTGAAATCAAAAGTAAAACAAATGAAACTACAAGACAAATTATAGAAGAAAAACTTACTTTGTTCAACAAATACATCAGAAAATATCTGAGGAGGAATATATAGATCCAAAGAAATGTAAAAGACATCAACAATTAAAGTGTGCGTTTCATTTTTAAGTACTGATTCAAACAAATGACCTTTAAAAAAATATTCAAGACAATTGGGGAAAATTAATGATATGATATCATCAATTACTGATAAGCTTTTACTTTGCTTTTAATATTTTAGGTGTGATAATGACAACATGGTTACATTTCAAAAAAGATTCACTACCTTTTGGAGATTCACAGGTAACTATAGATTAATGACATGCTGGAACAGGGTACAGAGTGGATTATATGGACCATGCCAGTAACCGGTAAAGCCGGGTGCAGGGCACATGGAGAAGCTCTATTTTATTTTCTCATATATATCGTTTATAATTTTCCACTATAAAAACATTTTTCAGTGGCTAAACATTCAACTCAAGAAGGTGGATAAAGAACATCAACAAATCTGAAAAATAAGGAAGAAAACAGTAGAGGTGAAGGCAGAAGATCAGTAAAACCAAACACTGGTTCTTAGAAAAGACAAATCTAATGAGACAAGCATACACATAGCAAAACTGAGCAAGAGAATAGGAGAAAATAAATGTACCAATCAAACTAAACATGAAAAAGTCGAAATAGCCAAAAATAGAGCAGAGACTTTAAAAAAGAGAGCATTAGGAGCAACTATACACTGGTAAATCTGAAAGCATAAGTGAAACAAACATTTCTAAAAATGTATGAAAATGCAAAATTGGAGCAAGAAGGAGAGAACTTCAATAGAGCAGCATGACAGGAACTGAAATGGTAATCAGAGATGGAGCCTCCAAAAACAAGGAAAACTCAGCCTATCTTCACTTGATGGGTAAATTCATCAAATTTTCAAAAATGAATTCTATCTTAATAAGTTGTTATAGAGAAATAGAAAAAGATGCCTAGATCTTTTTTTTATTTTTATTAGGCTAGTGTGATGTTGATTTCAATGTCAGATAAGGACACCACAAGAAAAGAAAATTATAGGTCATCTACCATTATCTATAGGTAAAAGACACTTAAATGAAATGTTAGTTTAATTAAATCCAAAAGTACCATCAAAAAACTACAAAACTGAGATGAAGAAGGTTTGTCTAAGGAAGGTAAGAATGATTCATCTAAGAAATATTATTAGGCCAGTAAATCTGAAATGTCCAATATGTAATCAAAAGTTTAGTTTATTACATCGCAAAGAAGAAGCGGTATACAATGAATCAAAGTCTGCATCTAAGCTGTCGACAGTTGTGCTATCTTAACAGGAGCCTGTGTGTGCCAGCAGCAGACAAGCCTGGAGAGCTAGTGTTGATGAAGTTGCTAAAGGCATTTGCCATCGCTTGAGAATGGAATGTTTTTCCTTGGAAGAAGTGGTTGTCAGTTGGTGCAGGTCTGGTGAACACAGTGGATGACTGAGAGTTTCCAAGTCCAGCTTCTGCCATTTAAGCGGTGTTGTTCATGCAAAATGTGGTCAAGTGTTACCTTGCAAGAGGACTGACCTGTCTCCACTGACCAATCTCTGCTGCTAAATCATAAGCATCCTTTTCATTTCATCTGTTTGTTTGCAGCAAATATCCACTATAATTGACCAGGTTTCATGAAGCTACAGTGGAAAATAGCTGCCCTGGACCACTGAACAGACACCAGGAGCTTTGGGAGGGCATATTCTGTTTTGGACTGTGCACTTCATCTTTATCCAACCCGTGTACCAAATGCTTGTGATTGCCAAAAAGAGTCCATTTTTCATTACAAGTAATATGTTATTATACAGTGTAGAAATCATCCTGTAATGTAAGCTTCAGGATGATTTCCCTTCTGACACGTGCTGAATTCACGTGGAACCCATCTGTCCAGTTTTTCTATCTGGCCCATTTGTTTCCAATGGTGCAATATTGTTGGAATACCAACATCAGCCCGCGCTGCTAATGTGTATGTAGGGTGAGATAGATTCACTTCCAGTACAGCTTTCAGTTCGTATTACCCCATAGTCTCAGGTAGCCCATGTGGTTCATGTTCAATATTAAAATCACTCAAACCCTTGGCAGACTGTGTGTTCATCAGCCAGGTCCTTCCCACACACTTAGTTGATACTTGGAGCTATCTGAGTGGTATTGGTTCCACAATGGAACTCATATCCAAAAATGCGTGGATTTTCGACTTATCTGTGGTCTCACAAAAACTGCTTAAAAAAATTGAAAGATAATCATAAGCCAAAACATGCATTTGAAAAAATGAGGATGTACCCTCACAATAAAAAAAAAAAAATACTGGTTCACTGTCAAAGTGAAATGTCAGAAATGTCAACTGTCAAACTTAATTCTTAATAAAATCAGACATTTCATACTTAATAACCTAAGCTATTAGAGTAATTCCTTGTGTCAATAGACCAAAAAATTATCTCCATTGATGCCAAAAAAGTACTTGATTGTGCTTAATATGTGTTATAATTTGAAATTTAAAAAGAAAGTTACCAATGGGAGAAAAGCCCCTTTTGTAGACAATAAATAAAACTATTATACAGATTAATCTTTGCCAATTATTTACCACATCAGATGCCATGCACTGGGCTTCATATATCTCATTAAACTCCTATAGTAATACTATGAATGCTAAGGAATAACTATCCTTAGACTAATTAAGTATATCCCTCAAAATCATACAGCCAAAAAGTGCCAAAGCAGAGTCTGGTGCCACCTACCGACCCCTGGAGGACCAAGGCATTCATTTCTCCTGGAAGTATTAGCTCAAGGACCCGATCTGTTCAACGACAAAGCCAAATAATGTTTCCATAATCCAAATAATGTTTCCTCATTGTATTAGGGTGTGTGATGGCAGGAGCTTCAGCAGCTGTTTTGGATAAAGAAGACAAAGAGCATATCTTAGTGGCTCAGAACTGGTCTATGTCCATAAGATTCTATATCTTTTACCTTCTCCTATATGAGAGAGAAATACCTACTTTTAAAATATACAGCCAGCATTGATTTCAGGTTTTCATTATACAGGGTGGCCATAAAGTTTATGAGCAATTTACTATGTTAAACTATTTAAAATTGCACATGTCCTTTTCCCACCCTGAGATGGGATCACATACCCTTTTGTTGCCAATACGCTTAAGTTTTCTGTGTATTCTGGTTATTAAACCTTTGTGGGTGGCATACCTTGCAAATACTGTTAACAGTTTTATGATATGAAATGGAGGTACTGAGTTAGAAATCCTAGTTTTGAGCCCCCCAAAATCTTTGAAACATTATTGCATTGCTACAATATAAATAAAATAAAAATCACAAGATGCAACTGAATTTTTAAAAAAATGTATCAGCTCCCTAGTGTTGAGTTATACCCCAAAGCATAAAATAAATATCCGTGTGTTTATACGTATACAAGTAAATTTGTACACAAATAGGTCTCCTATGGAAAATAATTGAAAGTAATTTAGGTGCTCTGCCCTCAGTGGGTGGAACATAACTCCCTACTCCTGAAGTGTCACCATGCATGGTCACTTCTCTCCAGAGAGTACAGTACAGAAATGACAACCATACAGTGGCAAAACCCAGCAAACACCAGTTCAGCCTGGTGATGGAGGTCACCATCAAGAGGGATAAGCCATGCTGACAACTTGTACCCTTGCTATGTGATGAAATGGCACTTAGCCTGTGCGAACGCCCTGCCCAAATCCCACATCCCCAGTCTAATCAGGAGAAACACATCAGACAAAGCCCAGTTGGGATTTTACAAAATATATGATCAATACTCCTCAAACTATAAACATTCCCGAAATCAAGAAAGTGTGATAAAACCGTCAGAGCCAAGAGGAGTCACAGACAAGACCTGATGACTAAATGTAATATAATAACCTGGATGAGATCTTCAAACAGAAAAAAGACATTAGGTAAAAACTGGAGAAATCTGCATCAAATATGGGCTTTATTTAATAATGTATCAGTGTGTGTTCTTTACTCATGACACGTGTACCATCTAATTTAAGGTGTTAATCATAAGGGACCTGGGTATAGGGAACTATAAATAGTCCCAGTATAGAACTGGAAATATGGGGGAACACTCTGTCACTATTTTTTTTGTAAATCTAAACCTGTTCTAGAAAATAAAGTTTATTTTTAAGAATGTCATCTGCCTAAATACATGAAATGCAAGTGTTTAAAATAAAACAAATGTCAAACAAAAATTTGAATCATGAAGAAAATGGAGGCATCCTGTCATTCTTCAGCAATAACTTTTCTGCAGAATCATCAAAGGTTTTTAATGACACCTAAGGGCTTCATCCTTCATAGGACTAATGTTCTGAAATCTCTCACATCAGGATCCAGACAGCAATTTCTTAACTGTGCTCATGAATCCCACATTGGATTTCAAGGGCTACAGCCAACCCAGCCAACCTGGTGAATGAGCCCTATCTTCTCCCCTCCCACCCCTAGTAAGATTGAAAGCTACATTGATGATTTCTCAGGGGTGTGGGTGAAATCACAAAATAGTAATACTTCTTAAGAAGTAACATGGACCCTACAGTATAAATAATCATGGCATTCATTCAAATGATGACATTTTAAAATAGTTTTTTTTAAGTAGAAAATGAGTAGGTAAGTAACTCTGGAGGCGGAAGCAAGAAGATTAATTGTGCCCAGAAAACCAAGATTAGAGTTAAGTATAACCATGCTTGTGAATAGCCACTCACAGCCTGGACAGCACAGTGAGACCCCATTTCTAAAAAAAGCTAAATAAGTCAATGGAAAGCTGCATACAGAAACAGTAAGAGATTGGAACTATATATCTTCACAAGAATTTCTGAGGAGCTTTTCTATGCTCATGTAGAAGGCTTTGTTTGTTTTAAGAACTTCATCTTATGCTTAGCTGAATAATGGTAGAATGGTAATGGTAATGCTGTCACTCCTGAAAGGCAACTTCATACTGTGACAATTTGCTGCTACTTAGGGATACTTCTAGGTTTGCCTGACTAGCTCTAATGTCTTCACAATCTTTAACCAAATTCCTCAGAAAAGAATGATTTTTATACTTTTCCATTACTTTCCCAGAGAAAGAATTTTGTTAATGAAACAAAGAAGTCATCCTCATAAGACTTTGATATCCACTACCAAGCATGACTAATTTATACACTGTCTCTTGTGATTTGGGCTCTGGGGTCTTGAGGTGTGATCTGAGATTCCCCATTAGTGAATGTTCATGAAAACTTGTTCTTGTCACCACATAGCCTGAGTCCGTCCGAAGAGAGTCGTTTTATCTATTACCTCTTTTATGAAAACAACCTTAGATGTGCAGTATTACTTCTAATTGATAGAAGAATCTGACTCTTATTAATCCAAATGAAGCTAAAATAAAATTTTGTTTTTACATAATTAGGGAGGATGCGTCTATCAGGATATGAAATGCTCTGTGCCTCAACTTACTTAGGTTTTGTTTTGTTTTTGTTTGCTTATTTTTTGGGTGTACATCACGATCTATCTAAAAGCTACCAGCTTCAGTATTCAGTTCTGGCACCTAGAGACAAATTTTTATAACTCAAAAAATGTAGTAAAGCTAACAGATAAGTTTTATTTTTATCTTCTCTCCATTAAGCACGGAGGGCAAGGAAGAGAGAGAGAAAGAGAAGAAATGGAGAAAAGAAGGAGGGAAATAGAAGAGGAAAAGTTGGAGGAGGGAAGAGGAGAGGATAGAAAAAGACATGAACAGAGAAACACAACAGTGTGGAAGGACAGGAGGGGAGACATCCTTGCACAAAGCATCAAAGGATGTGAACTTTTTTGTACTGTCATTCAAGTCAAAAATAAATGTTCTTGCCCATAGGAATTGAACTATTTCACTATTTCAGCTTCAGGAATTAAAGTGATATCATTTTTTCATATTGCATAAACTTCATGTCGAATGAAAATCCTAGATTTTCCCAAACACTCAGATTTCAAATGCTCTGTGCCAGAATCCAAACACTTAATGAGATTCTATTTGAAAATAGATGGCCACCATCTGTATGACCGCTTTAGGGAGAACCAGAGGGGAAAATCCTTGCCTTGAAAAACTAGTTTGTAATTTTGAGAACTTGACCACATAATAAACTATAGGATATCAAATAAAGATTCATGAGAAATCACATGAAATATTTTAACCTCCCTTTTTTCAAAATGTTCCCCAATGGCCTTGGTCAAAATCTATCTTTACCAAATTCACAAACTCTATGAAGTTTAAGGGTGGGAACGTGTCAGAGTTTTCAGATAACAAGTTCTAGAAATCTGAAATTCTGAGGTCTTCATATTATAAATTGTTCCAAATCTCTTTTATTTATTTATTAACTTATTTAGTTGCTTACAAAGCTGAATTTCCTTGTAAGGCCATACCACTTTCTATTATGGTATTAAATTCTTTCCTATTCTTCTCTATGTGGTAAGATTGCTTTGTCTTTATTTTATTTTATTTCAGGTTAATGTAAGGGTACTGATGACCAAATCACAATATTCGAATTTGTTGGGTAAAGCCCCTCTTGTAGCTGTGTCCTGCACCTAAAAGACCTGCCATATACCCCTGCATTGTGCCCATTCCGTGATACCCCTGTCTTTTCAACTTGAGCATTAAATGAACTTTTCCTAGGAGCAGTAAACTCTTGGCTATTCTCACCAACGCTTTAAGGACCAAGCTGAAAATGTTTAGCAATGAACAATCTAGCTACTCCAGAAAGACATTTTCATTTTATTGGTCATCCAAAGAAAACTGAATATGTTCATGCGTCTTTGCCTGTCTGCGTTTTTAATAACCTGATTTCATGCTATATCAGACAGACTTTCTTTTAAAACCAGCTTCCTCAACCACAAACTGGCAACATCACAATCAAAACACAAGGGACCTTGTTGCTATCCAAGAGTTCCCAGTAAGACTTTCTGGGGGTACATGTGTGTGGTCACAGCCCCATCTGTACTGTTCAAGAGCTTGATGTTCTCTTCCTTCCAAAAACTTCCCCATGGGACTGGAAGGAACAAGTTAGAATGGGGATGAATGAACTCTGAGGCTGTGACACTTGTAGTTTGGTTTTAGAATGGATTAGGGAAATGAACAGCTCAGTTCAGAGTTGCAATCCGGAGGCCTCATCTGGCACACTGAGCTCTCTTTCTCCAGCTGAAATAAGAGCAACACAAGTTCAAATTTGGAACTTGATTTTAAAAGCGACTTAACCAGAAAAAAACAGCACTAAGATGAAAATATAATGATGTCTTTATTGCCTTCCTCGTATTTCCGTCAATGCTCTCTCTATAGCAAGGCCCGCATGCGTCCACACCCAGACCCATAAACACCAAACAGGCACAGGCAGTTTCTCATTCTCCAGGCGCCTAGGAAGCTCCTCAGCTGTTCTGCCTGAGGATGAGTTGCTACGGCAGAGATGAGGGGAGGGGTTTGATTGACAATAGGCCATGCCAGATGTATAGGTGAGGGTCTCAAATCAACACAAATAAGCATTAGGACATTCTAATTTTTTACCCTAAGGATTAGTGTAGCATAGGAATTACTATGAAAATAAAAATATTTCTCTTTTTAAATAATCTGGGAAATTTCTTAAGATGTCTGTAGTAATCGGTTGACTTTCTATTTCTTACCTAGCCCAGGCCTATACGTTCAGAAACACACGCACATGCACACACATTAACCACTTGGGCATCTGAGCATCTTTTTTTGATTAGCTGTGAGTGTGAATTTCTGTGCTCATTTGCAGTAGTTTTCTTTGGCCTCAAATTTTTATTATGTGATTTCATGCGTCATCCCAATTTCCACTTTCTCGTTAGTTTTGTTTTGCCTTTTACTGTTCCAGTGCAAGTAGTTTTTGTTTTAACATTACTTGCACTTTATATTTTATGCCACTTCAGGTCCTTTGGGAGTAGGCCTCATGGGCATATATGCCTATGTATGTGGGCAAACCATTGTAAGCAGGAAAAAGCAAAGAATATATCTTGCTTTAAGTAATTCCTTATGTAGGTAAGTCTGTGTTCTCCTTCCATAATTTATTTGACCGTGCAGTGACCCTCCATAAACTGGAAATAATTTCTTACACATTTGTATTATGAGAAAATCAAATGTTTTAAAGCACAATCATCCTTTAAACGCATTAAGGACAGACCGCACAGGTGAAGGAGGAGATAGAGAACATTTAAGTATTAATCATCACTCCCTACCGAAACAGCCTTATAGCGTCAGACGCTTGAACAGAAGGTTAACATGAAGTTGACACAGTTGTAATGTGACTTTGCAAATAACAGATACTGATTCTCTTCTGATGGAGCACAGCCTTACAATTAACCCCTGAGATCTGTTTTTCCCTTCTCACTTGAGAAATAGAAATTTTCCCTCTCCTGAATGGAATTGAAGCACAAAGCATCCCAGCTAAGGACTATTTTCGATTGTCCCTTACAGTATGAGTTGTCATGTTACTAAATTCTTGAAAATCAAAGGCAAGAAAAAAATTGTTTGCAGTGTTCCTTAAAAAGAATTTTTTACTCTCTATGACTCTCTTCCCCCTTCCCTGGGGTGAGATGTGGACATGGTGCTGGTCCTCCTGGTCTGACCCACATCCTAAAGGTGAGGAGCAAAATAGCAGGAATCTGATTCCCTGCGTGAGGTTGGGGGCTGAGTTCCTTGAAAGCTCTGAATTACAAGTATTTCAACTCTTACTTGACATAAAGATAATGCATGTGTGAAATTCCTTGCCTCAGCAGCTTGTGTATTTTATACAATTTACTAATTTAATCAGAGGCTGGATTTATTGGAATTATACGGGGTAGCTCACGAAGTGATCAGCAATGTTCAAAGCCAGGCTTGGAAAACAGTCCATGAGCAAAATCCTGCCCTGGTCTGCTGAGATCAGGCCTCTACAGCAGCCACGAATGGATTAATCAATTGTGGTACATGTATACCATGGAATATTATGCAGCTGTAAAGAAAGGTGGAGACTTTACCTCTTTACCTCTTTACATGGATGGAGCTGGAACATATTATTCTTAGCAAAGAATCTCACAAATGGAAGAACAAATATCCGATGTACTCAGCCCTACTATGAAGCTAATTTATAGCTTTCATATGAAGGCTAAAACCCAATCTTTAATAAAATATTTATTATGTATCTTTTTAAATGCCAAATGGGCCACACTTAGCTATGTCTTTACTGAAGTTTTTGTGTTTAGGGGAGAAAATACAAGTTTTGAAATGTCAATGGAATAAAGGAAAAAGTGGAGAGTTTAGGGAGAGAGATAGAAAACAGGAGCAAAGGAAGTTCAAGGGTGGGAGATAAGACTGAATTGGGAAGACCATGTTAGGGAACTCACGGGAACACAGGTGCAGCCTTAATGCTGAGTCCTGCAGAGGCCAGATGTAACTCGGCATGAATGAGGCTCTGACACTGTTTGGGAGGCCTGGGTCATCTCACTGGCTCTGATTCATGGTGGCTCATGGGGTCCTCCCTATAATGGTTTCGAAATTCCTGTCCACCTGTGATTTCTGCATAACTGTCACTTCAAAGCATTTACTTTAAATCTTAAGTCTTTTACTTTCTTGAACGTCAGCTTAGTCACCATTTCCTTTCACTCATTGCGTTTACTGTCTTGATCACATTTCAGTTTCTGTTCCCAGGATCAGTAGTCTGGCTTCTTCTGTCTTTCCTTGTTCAAAGGCGTTTGAGAAACCATCTCATGGCAAACTGATCACTGCTCTGAGTGGGCAACCTGTCAACTTGTCTTCTTGGATCAAATGCCCATCCCTGACGCAGTCTCTTTTGTCCAAAATTATGACAACAAATGTTGCCGAAACATGGAAGGTTTTCCCTTGGGAGGAGGCTGTGAGTAAAGACTTTTCCCCAAAGATGCTGTGGGTATGTTGGCCCTTTTCTAGAAAATGATTCAGGGATGGCATTATAGAGGCCAAGATGGATGAGGTACCCTGCTCTTTGCTGTTACTTGCCCCTTTTCTTCTGTTAAAATGGCAAAGATGCTCCAAATGCTCCTCAAGGCCAGCTACGCTGCTGTACCCTTGAATCACTCCCACCCCTCAACTGAGATCATTGGATTCTTTCCTGCTTCAGTTCCTGAGGGCATCAAAGTCAGAAGCAGAATATGATGGGAGACTGAGCATAATTTTTAACAATTTACAGCCCCATCTGCTAACAGCGGTCATGGAGCACACATGCAAATCATATATTGCACAGCATAAGTCTTCTCGTGTGTCTTGTCGAAAGAAAATTACTGAAGAAAAAAGACGTTGATTTTTGAGTGGTGAAGCTGCCATCCTGAAAGAATGAAGTGACGACATTATAAAATATATTCTTATTGTAAATAAGGAATTTTTCTTAACTAAAAGCACACTCTTGGTAATACATCTTGGAATGGAAGTTATTTGTGATCATCTTTTGCCTCCTTTAACATTTTATTGTCTTTATTCTGAGTCAACAATGCTTGCTGTCAACATTAGATGACCTGGTGTTGACATCTATGAACTGCACAGGAAGTAGTGCAGAAACTGATAACCATGTTTGGACTGTTGGAGTCTCTGACCATGGTATTTTCTGTCATGTCAAAGCAGTATCCCACTTACCTCAGTTCAAGCATCAACACTCAGTAGATAATTATCTATACATTTGCATGTAGCAAACAGCAAGGTAATATAATTATAATACCACAGTATACAGAGTTATAGAGTTGGAAGGTCCCTAAAATTAATGTAGTGATATCATTCATCCAATGCCAAACTCCCTTCTTCCTCCCAAGGTCTGTTGAGCCACTTTTGAATAAATTCATTGTTGAAAACTATAGTACATTAAGGCTTGGTGTCTGTAAATGTCAAAACACATCTATAAATGATTTTGTTAATGACTCTTGGCATGTTCATTTTTCCTTGAAAAAATTTTGAGAAATCCTTCATGGTACCTAATAAATTCAACAAATGATGTGTGGCTTTTACTCCTTCTACAAAATCAATTAATTGCAAGTTGGGCTATACGAGTGTACTATTTTGATAGTTAAATAATCAAACGTCAACAATTTCATATGACTCAATCAAATATATTTTAGAAATTATTTTTCTCAGCAGTTTCCTTAACTTTGTTTTTGAATTCTAGTAGTTAAAAGAGTTTTAACTCATTTTATGAAATAGACTCTAAATCAAACACAATTCATGGTATTTCTTTTCATTTGTATGGTTATACATAAATTATAGATTGTCTTTTTGGAAGAATGAAAAAGTCTACTGAAGAATGTTAAGATTTCGATTCCCTTCTGTTCATCACAATGCTCAGACTCTTAGACCAATTTAGCTTCTGTTATGTTTTATAAAATTTCTTTCTGACTTTCTTGAGAACTCCAGAATTATTCTGGTATGCAGATGAAGTACCACATATGTATATAGTTAAAGGCAGCAGTCTGTTTCAGTTAAAAAATTCTGGATAGTTACATTTTATGCAGAACAGAAATCTATTATTACTGGAGGAAAGGGAAGCAATGCCTATCCTGTGGTTAAAATGCAGTGTTTTAAATATTCAAGGTCTTTTGTAAATTTATTTCACCATACATTATGTGATTCAGTATCTATACACAATTCTGTTAAATAGGTTCCCCCTATTTCAAGAGTTGTATAAAATACCTTTCTTCAAATAAAATAAGAATCCTTCAGGAGTGTGTTTAAAATGAACTTATTATCATAGAAAAAGGAAAAAAATAAAAATACTTGATGCAAAATTCATATATTTTGTAATTTCCAAGGGTTAGGTTACATAGATCCCCAATCTCTTGCTGTACTATGATTCCAGATACTCTAAATTTTCATTTTTGGATACGAACTAAGGGATCTGAATTATTACAAGGTTATTCATATCCCCGAATTTGTAAATAGTTTTATTTTCTCAAGTAGATTTAGATAAAGCAATGTGAGAAAGATTATAGGTAGGTTTACATAAGTGAGTTTCCAAAATAAAGACCCTTACTTATCAGAATTTTTGCTCTAGGAAGGAGTTGATTTTCAGACAAATCTGTAAGACCTTGGCAATGCTAGTCAATTAGTGAGGTGCCAAAAGGTTCTCTTCTGAGGTAACCCAACCCCAGAATGAGACTTCCCTGTTCATGCTCTCCCAAGAAATGCAAACATTGAAGCTGTGAATTTAAAAAAGAATATGGACTTTCCAACCTACTGGGAAAATAGAGAGGAAAAAATACAGAAGATATTCAATTTGATGATAGAAAAAAATATGTACCAAGAGCCTTATACATATCAAAATTCTGACTTTGAGATTCAGAAGCAGAAATCTTTGATCAAGGCCATTTCCCAGGACTTTCAGTAGCTACTAACTACTCAGATAAAAGGCCACGTATGCTTCTTGTTGTTATTGTTCTTTTTCAACATTTCAATAATAGGTTAGGGTTAATAGGCATCTTAAGTATCTTGAGTTCAGACCAAAGACCTGAATATATAAAAGATGCATGAGTGTACCTCTGGGTGATTACATTCTGTTCTCAGACCTGTCATCATTTCCTTCAAATCACATTTTTTGGAACCTGCTTCTGTGTACTCTGATGATACACTGTCAGCACTCATAATTGTAGGTTGGCAGATGTTCCCGTTTTTAAGACTTCCTTGGAAAATGTACATTCAAAACAAGTGTTAAGTATGTGTGAAAAATCAAAGAAGTCCGCAAATATTAAGAGCTCGCCTCAGTCTCTCCAGCACGTGTACGTGTTCAAATTCAAGAACAGTCACCACCTACTGCCTTTTAATGAATTCTGCATGTAATGCTGAAGTTACATAGAACCCCATGATAGTTTAGATATTTTAAAATGCCGAAAATTAAGTGAAATTTTTTGTCCCAAACAAACAAAAAACACTTGAATGTTTTCCAAATTGTAGATTCAATTCTTTTCCTGTTGTTATTTTAGCAAATGAAGACATGCTTTCGGGATCCTGAAAATTTATTTGCTTTGTAGGATCTCTCTCTCTCTCTTTTATTTTTCTTTAAGCAAAAACAGAGAATTTATTGAAAAGAAAAGAAGCTCGTCTATTTGAAGAAATGGCCACGCTTCAGGAAGGTCTGTGGTGTAAGTATGCCTCAGAGGCAGCCACAAACAGGGTCCTGAATGTCACTTTTCTTCTTTGCTACAAACTGGCTTTCTTCACAAAGGTGCAAATCTTACCTGCATGTACCTCCTGACTTATACTGTACGGGTTTAGCCACCAGGGAGAGGCAAATACTATTTCAGACTCTAATTTTTAATTTTCTTAACATAATCCATAGAACCACAGACACACTCAGCTCCTTCACACAAGAATGCCGCAGAGACCAGGCACTGCATCTGGAGGGGAGTGGGGACCCCAGGTCTCCACGCTCCCTGGGTGCTGCCTTTGCTCCACTGGTTCAGACCAAACCTACTGCTTCACAAGGCTGCAAAAACCAAAGGCCTAAATCAATGGTTCCCCAACCTGGTTGCACATTAGAATCACCTGGGGAGCCATTAACACAGAGTGATGTCCATATTCCACTCCAGACCTATTAAATCAGAATCCCTGGGCATAGGGTCTGGATATTGGTATTCTTTAAGTGTTCCCCAGGTGATTCCACTGTGTAGCTCAGGGTTGGGCTAAATGATAAATTTAAACTTAATGGAGGAAAAACAAAGTAACCACCATAACCACCATGAGAACGCCAGTTTAAGAAAAGGGAAACCATGTAGAAGTCTTAATTGATTGCAGACATTTTAAATCAGTTAGTGTTGACTTTTTCCAGTAACTGGTTCACAAGAAACAAATTGAAAATACATTATATCTCTTCCTTTCTAAAGCTTTTACAGAACTATCTTCAGTCTTGGATCCAGTCTGTGCATATTGATTAGCAGAGAATTTCTCTTTGTGGTATTACTATTTGGTTGATCTCTTTCACAATGTCTTGTTCACGCATAGAACTCAGCAATTATCGCAATCCAGTCTCCGGGACAAACCTGCCTTCCCTCTTCTCCTATGACCCCTACTCCGCCCACACCTCTGCCAGCAAGCACTCATAACTGCACCTGCATTACTGAACTCAATAACAGAACAGCAGCCTCCCAAACTCAGACAGCATATTAGGGTGCATTAGATTTCAAGTGATGCTTATTGACACACTTGTGGCCAATTTCATTTTTGTCTAGTTCAAGTTTTGCTTTTGAGTTTGCAATTTTCCTTCCTTCTATTCTAGAAAGAACTACATGAAGGCAAGACAGACCCTGTATTGTCTCCACCTGTTTCTAGGGGAGAACCCGGGTTTAATCTTCCAGGAGTGATTTGTCCCCATCACTGCCTCTGTGTCAGGCATTAAGCATTATTGCTCTTATTCAGATGGCACTCTGTGCCTGACTTCAGGATGTTGGCAATAAATTTCTGCAGTATGGATATTGTTTGTTTCAGGAGATACTTGCTAAGACTTTGAATAGTCCTTCTCGTACCTGCTAGAACAATTTATTAGACTCTTGGTATAAGAATACATTTTCCAAAGGGAATGATTTTACCTGGAACAGTTAAGCTACTTAAATGTGGGTTAGGATCGCCTACTTTTAAAAGTGTAGCATGTAGGGTCCTTTACCTGCAAACTCATAATATTCAAATACATAAAGGGAAGGGCTGGAATACAGATTCAGCAAGACACACAGAAACCTAGAAACTGTGTCCAGGTACCTTGCGAATAAACACATAAAGCAGCAGCTGTTAGGAAGGAGAGCCAGATACTCTGTTTAGTCAGTTGTTGGAATATGATGAACGAGGTCAGTGGTTTACTAAGCTCAATTTGTCTCCCTTGGGAGTCATCAGCTGCCCTGAAGGGAGCCTTTAGTTTTCAATATCACATGTGAGTTTTTCTGTTGTATGGCTATGGAATCCTTGATTGAATTAGATTTATTAGGATTCTGGAAGAAATCTTATAAATGAAAAGACGTTGCATGTGCAATTGCATTCTTTCCTAAGTGAGGATATGCACATGTCATGATTAAGAGTAAATGACACCAGAAATATAATTGAACTCTAAAAAAACACAAATATATAAGTGAAGATCAGTTTCTGGCAGCTTATCAGGCCATTTCACATGCATGTTTTTATCTTCTTAGTAATAATAACACATTATTGTGTCAAGTACTTTATGTTAATTTTAAAATTTTATGTTCTTAATAATCCCATGATATATGTGGCTGTATATATGATACACACACACACACACACATGTATCACCTATTTCTGATGAGAACTAGACTCAGGAAGGTTAAGGAAGTTGAACTTTACAGTCAAGTAATATTAAGTAGATTTATACCCAAAGCACCAAGTAAAATTCTTTCCTTCCTTAGGAAATCCAAATTCTATGAATGACCAGAGAATCAGCAGTTGTTTGCTTAGCTATATTATTTTATTTCCTCATAGTACTCAGAATTCTCTTGATGTTCTGGTTTTCTAAGGGATTATTTTTTTGTATTTTCATTTATTACTTTTAAAGAAACAGAAGCCAACCTATAATTCTTCCAGTTAGAACATGTCTAATTCTGATACATAGCAAACCTTTAGCTCTCCCAAATAAAACTCAGCAATGAATCATCGTGCTTTTATTGTCCAATGGAGTCTGCAATATTTTCTTAAATGAAAACTGCCCATATGAATCTTAAGACACTACCATACCAGATATTTTTTCAGTTAGTGTGACTGAGAAATCTCATTCCTCTGTAGTTGAATATTTGACAACAGTTTTCTTTTGTATGCAAATATACGAACACAAGTGCTTTCATTGCCATGTATACCCTTGGCCACAGTTGCATGATTGAATTATAACTGAGTCATGCCGGTGCTGAGTTTTAGCAGAGTATTCCTGCAGGATCCAACAAGGATAAAAATTGATGTCCCTCTTGAAACAGAGTGGTACAGATGGTGCCGCTTTATAGCTGTCTCCAAATACCAAATGCCAAACTGCTCCTTTGATAAGGCAAGGTAGTGTAAAGGTTTAAATATAGCCTGTTGGTGGAATGTCAGTGAATGATGGATCCCAGTTATAAACATACCAAAATGTTCTCTGTTTAAACATTTTTTACAACCATGGTTGTGAAGATTCTATATCAAGGAAATTATTCACTGGGGAAAGAACAAGAAACCTACCCTGAAAATCTATGTTTATACTAACAAATCAATTACATTGGGGGCAAAGGGAGTGAGTGGAATAACACATTGGCCAACTATTGAAGTCAGTTTCTCTTCTGACACCTGCCACAAACAGAATCTAAAGATGTTATGTTAAATTCACAGAACTTGCCTTTATGTAACAACAACAAAAAAGGAAACATGTTTTCTTAAATTAGCTTAGTTATCTTTTTATGGTAAAGAGTCCACCAAATTGTTAAATGATAGCTTTATAGTATGAGGGAATTACATTCATGTCATTCATGTCATGATTTAGTATATATAAATTTGAATTTTTTCAGTAAAAAGCATCATATTTCTTTTCAAAAGTTCTGCTCATAGCCACATTCACCTTCATAATTTATCCTAGAGACATGAAACGAAGAAATAGAAAAGTATCTGAGACCTTGTCACTTATATTTTGTTTCATTTTATAAATTAACTAAGGAGCCATAAGAAAAAGTAGAATTATATAAAACCATAAGCCCACATAAAACAATTTATACTCATTCAAAAAATAGTAAATTGATTACAATTTTTTCAGCTAATTTTGAAATCATTATAACATGACTATTTTTAAACACTGGTCTCATGTAAACAGAGTCAGTGAGTAAATCAGGATAAGAAAGTCATCAAATAATTTTGAAAAACACACATGGTTACTGATTTTTATAATGAAAATGAATGACTACTATACCAAATTAAAATGTTATCTTATATTGTGTTTATAAGTTAACCCCTGAAAACAATGTAAAGAAATGAACATTTTGACTGTTACCTCTCCTATACCCAGACCATTGCAACAATGAACATACCAGAATGTCCTATGGGATGAAAATGTTATATTTCATGTGTAATCTGTGCTTTATCCATCTGTTGTATTTTCTGTAATTTTTGCCTCCTAAAGGCCTAATAGCCTGACTGGACACAGTTTTGACTTTATCTGCTTTACCAATCACATTGATGTAATGAGTGTGCTATCAATGTAGACTAGGAAAAAGCTACCTAGCACTTAATGTAAACTCAGCCAAATAACCCCCATGTGAGTGAAGTTTTTAGATGTAAGATCATTTTCATATGAATTAATTTATATAAAATACATTTTTAACGTATGTGCTGAGTTTTGATAAATTTTACCACTGTTATTTCACCTAAATCAAAATTTAGAATATTTCTAAATTTCTAAGATTTAGAATATTCCTTCCAGCCTCCACTTAAGAAAACTGCTGAAGTGATCTCTCTTACATATTTTTACCTGTTCGTATAAAAGGTACCATGTTGTAGATTCTGTTTTGATTCTGGCTCCTTTTTTTTAGCAAACTATTTTTGAGATAATATCTGTATTAGAACACAAAACAGTAGTCTATTCTTTTTTTTAAATTACTAAGTAGTATTCTGTTGTCTAGTATACCATTGTAAGTTCATTGACTCACATTAATTTCTGGTGAAACAGTAAGCACATTTAACTTCATAGGAAAATTCCAAATTTTCTTAAAATTCTTTGCCATTTTATAATTTTATCAGAATTGCAAGTTTTTAGCTTTTCCATATCCTTGCCAGGTATTTGGTAATGTCAGTCTTTTGTCAAATCTTTTTGTTTCCTCCAACTACTAAGATGATCATGTGGTTTTCTTTTTAACTCTGTTAATATGGTGGGTTGCATGGATTGGCCTTCCCTGGATAAGTTCTGCTTAGTTGTGATGTATTATCATCATGTTGGTGCATTGTTAGTATTTAGCTATTTTAACTAAATATTAAAACATGTTAATTTTGCTAATATTTTACTAAGGATTTTTGTGTTTATGTTCCTGAAGGATGCAGGTCAACAATTCTTTTTGTATAATAAGGGTATCAGATTTCAGTATTAGGATTATACAGACCTCTTAAAGTGAGTTAAGAGGTTTTCCTTTTTCTATTCAGGAAGATACGTGTAGTATCCTTATTATTTACATCTTTAATGTCTGGTAGAACTCATCAGTAAAAGCCCACTGAGTTTTATTAATAGAAAAGTGTATTATTATTACTACTGCTCTGTTTTCATGGATAGACATATGCTGTTGAGATTTTCTGTCTTCTTACTTCAGGTTTTGCTAGGTTGTGTTTCTTAAGAAGATTGTCTATTTTCTAAGTTGTCTGATTTGTTATCACATAATTCTTCAGAATAGTTTCTTATTTTTCTTTCAATGTCTGTAGGATCTGTGATAATGTTTCCTCTTTCACTCCTCATGTTGGAAATTTGTGACTTCTCTCTGTTGATTAGTTTCTTAAGGGCTTGTTATTTAACTTCATACTGTCTCACACTTTTCTGAATTTTTTTAAATTTTACCTTAATCTTTATTATCTCTCTTTTAGAGGTTGAATTCCTTGTATTGATCTGTCTTCAAATTCACTTACTTTCCTCTATTATCTAATCTGCTGCTAAGCTCATACAAATAGTTTTTCTTTACATTTATTCCTCAGTTCCCATGTGCTTTTTTGTTGAACTTTCCATTTCTCTCCTGAAATTCCCCATTTAATTAAAAGTAGCATTTATATTGTACTGTATTTGAATTCTGAAGTAGTACATACAAAATGATTGAACTGAAGCCAAAGATATTTTAAGTCTTGAAATACAGTTTGAACTCTTTCCAGTAAAGCCCTGACTTAATGAGAATGATTAAGGAGAAGTGTTATTTGGAATCTCTGATTATGTAATGATGGTCTAAAGATACACCAGCAACTAAATGGCATTTACTTTCTGTAAATACTGCTCTTTCCCCCTTTTATTTAAAGGGAAAAGTTCCTCTAGTTTGGGAATTCTAACACCAATAGTTCTAGCACTAAAAGTCTGAGTACCAGGCATGTAGTTTCTTAATTAGAGTAATCAAAAAGAATTGCTTATTCTAATTATACATGATATGAACCCAGTCATTTAATAATCAAATTATTGACCTATAAGGTCCTTAATTGATAGGGTAGGTTTCTTGAAAAGCAGCAATGCAGGTCAGTCATAATAACTATATACATTAAACAGTTATAATGCTATTAATGTTCTGGGCTGTATTGGGAATACATTACATGTGATATTAATTCTCACATAAACTTACCATCATTTTATCAATAGTTAATTGAGGCACAGAGATATTAAGTAATTTGTCCATGGTCTCTAACCTGTGAAGCAACAAAGTGAGAATTCCTTTAGATAATCTGACTCTTTACCTATTTCAATACCTACTGCTTCAATAAATATCTTAAAGTAAATATATATATATATATTTAATATATTTTAATTCTTAACTTTAAATCAATTTTGCAAGAAAGTAGATTAACATTGACAGTCTGAGATTGTAGTACAGTAAAGCCCAGGGTATCCATTCATTTCCATGCCAGAAACTTTAAACAGTTTTCATTGAATCTCTGTAATCAGCGTGACATTATGTTTGTAATTGAAAGAATAGAAATATGAAAAAATAATAATTTCCCCTCTTGAATGTAAAGTATTGTACTTATTTTTATTATTCTAAATAAAGTATCCTAACCTGAAAAAAGATACAAAATTTAATATTTTCAAAAGCATGGAGTTAAAAATTTTCATTTCCAAGACAATTTAGCAAGTAAAACAGAGTTTTAAAATTACT
>CAUYON010204681.1:0-14064 GCA_963573935.1 Arctocebus calabarensis | reverse complement strand
TTTATATAGTGATCAAGGAAATGCCATGAAGGATATCTGTAACAGTATGATCAAAATATTTCTGAATGTATATGAATCGTGCCCTGTGATTGCACCAATGTACATAATTATGATTCAATAAAATTATTAAAAAAATATTTTGGTATTTAATATATGGGATATTGTACTGGAAACCAATAGAAAAGAGTGGTTTATAAAATATGGTGCTTGTGCATTTCCACCTTGTCAGAATGAAAAACATTCTGAAGGCCATCTCTTTCTCCCAAGATGATTAATTTTTATTCCACTAAAATCAGTAAATCAATTCATTTGGCAGAGAGTGAAACCATATGAGAATGGGTTGGTTGCAACCCCATCAGGCAATCAGACGAGAGATCAACACAGCTGTTGAGACAGTACTAGTGGGGAAGATTCACCTCAGAGGGCTGTCAGGAGCAGGGGCGGACAAAACATTGTTGTCACATGCAGCGATACCAGCAAAGATTTATTAATTTAATCCTCTGAGAGATATTTAAAATCAGTGCCATGCTCTGCAAGGTTATAAAACAGGTTAGTATTAATATGGGTAGGATTTTGGCTCTCTAATTTCTTCTTCAAATGCAATTACTACCATCTTTGAGAGCTGAGCGCATGAAACCGAATGTTGTTACTCAGAGGCAACATATACCATGTTACATAGTAAAATTTTGTGTATAATATATTTATTTGCATACAGAAATATGTATTTCTATTGTACATTTTATTATTACATTTATAGAATATATATATATTAGGCATATAGCATATTTCAGGAAGATACATTGAATATGCACACAGTTCATGCTACAATGTGCATCCTTTAAAGAGAAGCATATTTAAGAGGCATGGTATTGTATATACATGCTGAAAATACACTTTGCACAATTTCATTCGGCTTTGGGGTGCTTTCCTAAACTATTTGGAACACCAGCGCTATGGTTGTTGAGAGGGATATTACTGAACTGGAGGGAAGCAACTACCAATGAACTAAGAGGAGAAAATCAAAGTAGACTGCATTACCGAGTAATTGTTGCCATGATTTTGAACTCCCATCCTCCCTAAAGTCACATATTCAGGATCAAAAAACTGTGAATGAACACAGAGCAGAAGAAGGTGGGGCCTCCCACTTCCATATTTCAAACCAGAAAGCTCATCTCTTGTGACTTAATATATCAGTAATTTTTGTCCCTGTGCTTAGGAGCTGGCTTTAAATTAGTGGCGAACTGATAAAAAAGACATAATTTCCTCTTTTCAAGAAATGAATTGGCTTTTTTCATATCTTTAATCTCTTCTTTTCCTAAGACCACGCTGAGATATTTACATTATTGCTATGAGGAGAAGAAATAAACTCTTGATAGATACTCACCTTTACAGTGAAAGCCCAGAAGGTGAATCATATTGTTTCTGACAGAGGTTTTTAATGTTTCTGAAAGTAACAATTGCAGCTCCGATAGGAACTGACCTATCAACCACAGCCATTCTGATGGCCATCTTGCAACTTCAAGTGGCTCAACGCTATGGCAACCATGACTGATCATTAAGATGTTGGAACTAACATGCCAAGTGCATAGAGTAGAGATTTTGGATATATAGTGGCAGCCTATGTTCTCAATCTATGAATTACAAATATACCAGACTCAATGGATGAGAGTTCCAGATATATGACTGGTGAGTATTACATTTTTTCAAATAGGTGAGCAATTTGCATTGTTATTCTAAAAAAAGATGCAGGATTATTTTCCCAGTCATAGGGAGTGAACTCTAGAAATCCCTTAAAATAGACAAGAGTTTCTCAACCTTGGTGCTATAGACATTTTGAGCCAAATATTATTTGATTGAGAGGGGATGTCCTGTGCACTGTCAGGAGTTTAGTAGTGTCCCTGGCTTCTGTCTTCTAGATAGTGATAGCTTTTCTCACACTTGTGACAATCAAAAATGTCTCTAGACATTGCTAAATGTCCCCAGGAGAGAAAATTATCTCTGACAATGTCACTTAAATAGGTAAATCCGGCAATACATAATATAAATCCTTAACACAAATGCAGTCATCTACCATTTTCAGTATTCCTTCCATTTTTCTGATGTGTTTGACAAAGTCTCCATGGTCTGTCAGTCTGTCTTCCCATTCCTTTCTTTACCTTGAAGTTTCTTTCTCAATAAGGCTGTGGTGGCTGTGGCAAAAATCAAAAACACAAGAAAGAAAGGGAAAGATACATGGGCAATAAAGAAAAAAGACAGTTTGATACATTGAGAGCTGGATTGTCAGAGCAAAAAAAAAAAAAAAACCCTCTAAATTCAAAAATCCCTGAATCCAAATGGTTCATCCTAACTGCAGCCAAATCTACTTCATTATAAAACAACAAATTAAAAATGAAATATTTAGCCAATTACGTTGTTTTCAGAAAACCAAAGAGCCCATTGGTTTGATGTATTTTCCAATCAATTTACTCAATGATTTGAAGAAAAATGTAAACGTAAATACGGATTTAAAATGTAAAAGTTTACATTAACGTAATTGTGGAGTAAAAGAATCTATATAAACTAATGTTGTATGGTTGTATGTGGAAGATTTGGGGAGGGAAAAAAGTGATTGAAGTTGTTTTAAAAGTAATTATCTGTATAAAGGATAAGTACAAATATCATTGGTGATTTGCTTCTTATTAACTTTCAATTTTTTGTTGTTATTTCCATTGTGCTTTTTCTTTTTTCAATCCTTCACATCATTAAGGTGTTATCAATGAGCCAAGTCATACATGGTAACTCTGACAAGTGCCAGGGTCTACTGCTGACCTACTGATCACATATCTCACATCAGTATTACTGGACAAATGGCAGAAAGCCCATTAATCCAAAATGTAA
The DNA here is from genome assembly GCA_963573935.1 of Arctocebus calabarensis. Lineage (NCBI taxonomy): Eukaryota > Metazoa > Chordata > Mammalia > Primates > Lorisidae > Arctocebus > Arctocebus calabarensis. The sequence goes on along the minus strand of CAUYON010204681.1, from coordinate 11,187 downwards.
AATACAAAACCTTAAAAGGCATTTATAAACTTGGTATCTATTGATTTGGCCATCTTTAAAAATGTAATTGGAAGTCTACAGAATATAGTGTAAGAAAAGAATAAGAAGAATAAAAACAACTAGCTACATAAGAATGAGCATAATCCTATATTTATTTGGCTACCCAATAAAAAGTCTTTATATGGTCAAGATTCTGTATAATGCCACCATTTAGACAATAGCTCCTGACATGATTTTTTTGTGGTCTACTACTGGATGGTGAGAAACACCAAAGGGTGAGATATCCATCCACCCCTATCTTTCTGTGAGCTCACTTGGCCTCTGTTCAGTTATCCACTATTTTTCTGTCACAAAGATTACTATCATTCTACTGATAAGAGAATCTTGAGTTTAAATAACGTTAGGGAGATTTGAAAATTTGAGGAATATGGAACATATGGTTTTGAATGGGTAAATGATTTTGAATTTCTTTTCATTTTTCCCTTTGCTGGGTTATAGGCTAGTTTCAGGCAACCTCACCTGATTATGTTGCAAGTATCTTTCTTTAGCAGGTATCGGATAGAGGGTCTTATACTCATGGAAATGACCGAGAAGTCCCTGGTGCTACATGGGGATGTTAATCCTGTTTAGGATTCCAAATGAACAATGTCACATTCCCTTCCTGCTGACTAAGTCAGGAAAAATTTCATGTTTTACAGGTTCATAGTTTATACTTGGTTCAGGCAGATTCAAGGTGAAACAGAATCCAAACTTCTAGTGTTTTCATCTCAAAATTTATCTGGTCTTAGTAAACTTTTCCCAACTATATTGACCATTAATTAACTCAATGAAACCTCAATCTTACAATGACTTTGGTTTCTCAAGCATATTTATGTTTTAGGTACAGTATTCTGTTAAAATATAAAACCTAGTTTAGAAAAAAAACAGATTGGTTGAAACATTTCACATACAGGATAATAAATAAACTGAATCCTCACAGACTTTTATACCCCTAAGAATGCAAAATACACAGTGGTGGTGGCCGAAGTGCCCATTTTCACGTTATCTCCGGCTGCATTTAGCAAAAGTCCTACAGGGATTGCCCATAAACAACGCCATAAATTGAAAAAAAGAGCAGAGAATCACAAAAAATAACACCATAAATTGAAAAAAAATGCTGTGACCTAAGTTGGATTTTTTGTTTGTTTGCTTTTTCTTCATGGTTGGTAAAGGAAAGGTGGAGAAAAATGAGCATTTATTACATTGAATAATGTATAGAGCATTTAAATCCTCTAAATAAGACCATAACAAAAAGATAAATTATGCTTAACACTCTGGAAATCATTTCTGTATCCTTTTTTTTTTTCTGTATGTGTGATTTTCCTTTCTTTACTTCCTCCTTCGATAGAGTTTATTGTTTTTGTGTTTAAGTCTCCATGGAAGCATGTCACTGTACATTTCATTCTCTGATGGACATGTGAGATAACAACAACAAAAAGAAACTGGAAAGGAATGAGGTTATTCTTGTGCAGACTGATAAAATGGTAGACACAGAAGCCCTTCTTCAAGAGAGTATGAGAAAGCGTAGATCATTCCTTGAATCCACAATTCCAACACGCCTCTTTCATTGTCCCACTGCTCCTAAACAGTTTTACAAGGTGCTGCAAGTTTCTCAACCTGGAGCATAGGCTTGGTAAGAGTGTGGCTACTGGGCTCCTGAATTGCAAGTTCCATAATTAGACTATAAAGTGCAATGGCAGAGATTTTAAAACTAGGAGCTCTTTTACCCCTTGTATTCTTTCCTACCTTCCTCTTTATCAAAGATGTTTTACCTTGTGGCACCTATGTTCTTGTAATGACACATGAGAAGGTGTTTAAAGGTCTTCTTGAAGGTGGCATTACAAAGTGCATAGCAGGCAGGGTTGATGGTGCTGTTGATGTAACACAGCCAGTAACCGATGGTCCACACTGTGTTGGGGATGCAGGGTGCACAGAAGGTGTTAATGAGCACCATGACATTGTACGGGGCCCAGGTGATGATGAAAGCCAATAGGATAGCCAAGATCGTCCTCGTGACTTTCTTCTCTCTGGAAGGAGGAGGCTTCTTTTTTGCAGGCTGCTTGGTCATCTTCACAATCTTACGGGCTACAATGTTCTGTTTTTCATCCCCATTCTGACCTGAAGATCCAACTAGCTCCACGGTGGTATTAGTCGGGGTACATGAGTCACCTTTTTCGGTCTTGGTGACAATTTTGATGCATGTTTGCTTAGAGTTCTCATCTTTGGAATGGCCCAGGGAAGTAGAAACTGTGTTTTCATCCTGAGTTATTTCATCATCTCTCACGTTAGAGGCGACGGCACTGACGGAGGTGGAGTCATTGGAGCTCTCCTTCTCCTCCCCTTGGACGCAGTTCTCAGTCCCAGCCTCTCTGGGGGCTTTGCCATTCTGGATCTTATTGTGCTCCAGACCGTCATCGCTGCTGGGCATGTTGTTGTTGTTTGGCTTCACTATCCTTCCTTGCACCAGACTTGGAGAAACTGGGTCTTGGTTGGCCACAGGCTCCTTCTTGTCCTTCTTTATCCTGCTCTTGCTGGCTCGGGATATGTGCCAATACAGCACGGTCATGATGACCACTGGCAAATAGAAGGCCGCGATGGCAGTGCCAAAGGTGACGGCAGCATTGGAAAAAAATTGAATATAGCATTCTCCATCCTTCACAGTTCTCACCCCAACGATGAACTGCCAGAAGAGAATGGCCGGTGCCCAGAGGATGAAAGAGAGGACCCAGGCAGCTGCGATCATCATACCTGCCATTTTCGTGGTCCGCTTGACTGGGTAGGTCAGAGGTTTTGTGACACAGAAGTACCTGTCAAAGCTGATGATGAGCAGATTCATAACTGAGGCATTGCTGACCACATAGTCCAGGGCTAGCCAAAGGTCGCACACCACAGGTCCCAAAGGCCAGTAGCCAATCACAGTGTATAGGGTATACAAGTTCATGGAGAAAACACCTATGATGAGGTCAGCACAGGCCAAGCTGAACAAAAAGTAATTGTTGACAGTCTGGAGATGGCGGTTGACTTTAATGGAAACCATGACCAGAATGTTCCCAATAATGGTCACCAAACTGAGGGATCCAGCCACAAGGACAATAAATACCACTTCGAAGGTCTTATAAGGACTGCTAAGAGCCAAGCCATTATTAGAGGAATTTGTTGAGTTATTCATTTTGTGTTCTTGTATCAGTAGCCAAGTAGCCAAATAAACATTTAACTCTGTAGGGAAATAGAACAAAATTAACAAATATTAACATTGTTTTAAAACAGATCAGATCTATTCCTTTTAAGCTGCATTATCTCCCCTCAAATCTTCCTTCTCCTGCACGTTTACTATTCCCACCTGCTCCACTTCTCCAATAAAAGCAAAGACTTTAAATGTAGAATTCTAAAAGTGCTTTCAGGCTGGCAAGGAGCCTTAAGTCCAGGAACAGTTTGAATGTGTCCATATCTAGATGTGAATATCTATCTATCTCATCAATCAATTAAACTGAGTGTCATACCGATAAATTCAATTGAATACACCCGAATTATACATGAACCCTTCCAAAGTATAAAGAAGTTTATGGAATACATATATATAAATTAATGAACTAATGATGGGACAAAATTATGAAAGAAAGTATAAAACTTATACTATTGAACATATTTCTTATTTTTTTTTTTGTGACAGTCTTACTCTGTGCCCTGGGTAGAGTGCTGAGGTTCATAGCTCACAGCAACCTTAAACACTTGGACTCAAGAGATCCCTTTGCTTCAGCCTCATGAGTAGCTGAAACTACAGGCACAGATTACAATGCCCAGCTAGTTTTTCTATTTTTAGTAGAAACAGGGTCTCACTTTTGCTCAGGCTGGTGTTGAACTCCTGAGCTCAGGCTATCCACCCATTTCGTGCCTTTTAAATAGCAACTTTCTTCCTGGTAAATCTAAGTCTTTTTCATATCAGTATTTGTTACAGTGTTAATAAAATAATGAAATAGTATTTTATTATCTAATACACTGTCTTCCATTGAGAAATATTTTTCTCTGGCATCTATTTTACACATGTAATCAGTATAACACGTGTAATAGTATTTCCAATATTCAATACCTCACAAGATATTTGCTTATTAAATGCATAATGAATATTTTTATATGTACAACTTTCCAAAGCATCAAAAGATTTCTGGAATAGACATAAAAATAAAAAAAACCAATAAAAGGACAAAATTATAGGGGAAAATACCAATGCTGCTACAAACAGCATTTGGCAGAGGAGCAGTCACACATAGCTGCAACTGCTTGTCCACATATATGTTCCTCTGCTCTGCTCCAGGCCAAGTTGGGTCCTCGATTTAGACAACAGAGTGAAGATCATTGTGTTCAGGACAATAATAGGGATTTGGGCTGGAGATGGTCACTGTAAGGTGTGGAGATAGTAACTGGAATTCTGCAAAGGGAAATATGTTATCCTTAAAATTCAAAGCATTGTCCTAAAAATATGAAAACAATCATCACAAGAATATATCATGGTATGAACTGATAAATAGCCTCTCAAATAAGCTGTCATTGACTACAACGTATTTTTTGGAATTGATATGGACAGCATAGTAGTTAAACATAAAATGATTTTTTATAAAACTACATTTTGTTATATATTCGGACACAAGTGGAACATTAAATAAAACAAATGGGGTTTTCTTCACACCCTGTCCAAGTCAGTAGGATGGTTGATACGTGATGAGCATGTAAAATGTAGTGAGCTAATTCATCCATTTATAAATAATCCACGTGCTAGATTTTTTGCACGTTATTTTATTTAATTCTCACAATAACCCTGAAAAGAAATATTATCCTTTGCAATTTTACAGATGACAATGATCAGAGAACCGGCAAATGTTAGATCCATGGTTTGATTCAGATCTACCTGATTCGTGGGACCACGTCACTTCTACTGTGCCACACCAGGACACAAAATCTTCCTCATTAAAATAGTTTTCTAGAAGGATACTAAAAGTCAAGGAAAGAAATGAATCCATGATTGGTAATAACTGGTATGCAGAGAGAGAGAAGTGTTTTGATTGTATAATATAATCTCCGATGAACAAAGAAGTTTGGAAACCAAGAGGGATTCGTATAAGGCTGGATTTATAATTGTTCATATTTCTTAAAACTTTTGTTTTAAAATATTAATATTAGTGTAGTACTTCTTATAGATTTTTTATTTGCTCCTATTTGAACTCATTATCAAAAATGGTAAGATGCCTTGTCCATCTTCAGGCATTGAAACAGCATATTCCCTGAGCAAACAGCAGAGATAGAATCATCAGCCTTCCCAGGATTGTCTGAAATTCTCGCAAGTCTTAGAGTAGTAATAAGGCTCATAGTAGCCTGTCAATTGAATACACAATGGCTAAGCAACATAGTGTGTGCTGTGATAATTAGAAGCTAACTTCATCAATATGCTTAGACATATAGCCTTAGTACAAAGTGTTATTATTTAAAAAACATGAAAAACATAGGGATGATAAGATTCAGCACTGTGGGGAAATACCAGACTATCATTATCCTCCACTTATTCAGGAGCCAGCAGATGGTAACATGGGAACGTTAATTACCATCCTTTTCTTTCCTTTCAGAATGAAATGTGCAAATCGTCTATTGTCTTATCATTGATTAGAAAGAAAATTAAGCTTATTTATTTTTAATTTTTACATAATATGTTTACAAATAAATATGTCAGGTAGGGCAGTGCCTGTGGCTCAAAGGAGTAGGGCGCTGGCCCCATATGCTGGAGGTGGTGGGTTCAAACCTGGCCCCGGCCAAAAACTGAAGAAAAAAAAAAAGTCAGGTAATAATGTGATGAATGACATTGTAACTATAATGTTTTGTTCTAACATGAGAGAGATAACCATTGAGGCCTATAACCTATCTTCTATTTTAGAGCTCTTAAGCATTTAGTTAATCACACTAAGATACAAACTGCCTTGATACAGATACTGAATGGGCTTTGACATCTTTATCAATAATCAATCACTCCTTCCATCAATGATGCTGGAAAGCAAATAAGAAAAAGAATACAAGAGAAAATTTGGGAGACACTTATTTAAGGAAGTCATGGGAAGCAAAATCTTTTTAAAGATCTCTTTAGAAAACTAAACAAAGGTTTAGTTGTAGACAGTTTGGATGTTGACATGATGCCAATGATGACATAGTTTGAGATAATATTATAATGACTGTATGAATCTTGAATGTCTTGATGTTTTACTTAAAGATGGAGGAGAGTCCTGACCTGGAGCTTGGGAGACAGTCCAACCCTCCTAGCTGACAACATTGACATTCCAAACTGTGAGTGCTTTGACAACACCACACGGAAATGGAGTAGATTTCCACTTTTAGTTTTTTTCCTTTAATTGGGCTTTTCATTGAGCCATGCAACACACTGTGAGTCACTGTACATATTGAGAGCTTTTTTTTTTAATGTGTTCCTGAATCTCACTACAACAGCAGTGGTGGTGGGGGAAGTGGCCACAGGGAGCAGTGGAGGCCTTGCTACAAAACCAGGGCTTTCTCCCTGGCTTTTTCATTTCAAAGTCTCTTACTGATTGGCCTTTGTGGGTAGATCATTATATGTCATCAGGACTATGGGGATGAAAGTGAAGGAGGAATGGGTGATCAGAAGATATAGAATACATTTTCGTTAAAAAGGAATGTATGTGTATCATCTATGGGAAGCACAAATCACTGATAACATTTCCAGTTATTTAAAAATCTCTGGGCCGATATCAGGGCAAGTGTGGAGACTAAGAATCTTTGGAGGAAGGCTGGTCGGGTGGGGTGAAATAAATACAGAAGGCTGCCTGGAAGACTTTCCTGCATGTATCTCTCTCTCCTTTCCCCTCTTTGTCTTCTTCCCTTCCCTTTACTATTGCCTTATGTCTGCTTTTTTTTTAAAACTGTTGTCAAGATTTTGCATTCTTTTCTCAGGAAAGCATGATATACTGATGGTGTGTGTCTGCACCAGTACATTGAACCTGACAAGAGACAGGTTCAAAAGCACAGCCAAAGACTTAGCCATTTATCTATCCACGCTGAATGTTTTGCTTTATCTGAAAAGATCCGTCAAAAGTATTCTGGAAACGATGTGTGAGTTTTCCTCATTTAGGAAATTGCAGTGCAGGATGGCAGACTTTACTAGATAAGCATTATGTGAAATATTTGGGGAAAGAATGCTACATTAAATACATACTGAATTTATCCAGCTGTAACTTTAAGGTCTGAGGTTTGTACACATTACTATATGTGAGTTGCACTCTCATAAGGAAAACAAAAAAAGAACATGTAAAAGAAATGATATCAGAGTGAAAGTAGCTGAAATAGCAATCCGATCTTTACTTCAATACAAACAGAGGAGAATCTATGGCTTTTTCCAATGTGGAAAACATCAGGATTACTCAAGGCCTTCCCGTGGTGTAAATACGCTTGCTGTTTTGGCTGCCTGTCAAACATGATACTATTCTTAGGAATTCTGGGACAAACTTCCACTCCATGTTAGCCAAGCTATCTTTTTCCCTCTTCAAAACACACTCTAAATACCACTTACCCGAGAAAAGTGCCATGACTAAAGGGGTAAGGGAGGTAAAAGCGGTTTAACTAGGACCTCTGTCCTTCTCACTATAGCCCCAACACCTTTTAGTTATCTGTTCATGTGACACACCTCCTGCCAAAAAGAAAAAGCAATCTGGACAATTATACACACAATGAAACCCGGAAATACCCAAACCTTTGACTTTTAAAATGAAATTACATCTGAGTAGGCGCTGCTGCACCCACCCTTTTCTGTTCCCGGGATTTGACCGAACTCAAATCTTGATGGACATAATCTAGTAAATGCTGCTGACTACACTCTGTGTTCTAGAGCAAACAGCAGCAGCTGACGAAGTTCGCTGTCTAAAGGCTGTTATGTTCCCACAAGGAAGAGGAGGAAAGGGAAAATGGAAGCAGCTCCCGGCGAGCTGCTGAAAGCTGTGTATGATTAGGCAGCTGTATTTGAATCTGTGTGTCTATCTTAACTGTCTTGAGAAGCTGAAAATGTGTATAGTCGGCTTTTTAAAATTTTGTTTTGTGTTTTCCTAAAGTTGGCAGGCTGCTGGTTTAATAATGCTAAATTATTTAATTCATTGCTTTGAATTAGAAATGCGAATCAAATTTGCAGAGGAAATGAGGCTTGTTAGAAAGCTGATAGAAAATTCTGGAGAGAAAGCTGTTGTTCTAGAGAAGCGGAGCAATTCCAAACAATGTATCCCTTCAGGGATGCTTTTCAATGGTGCACATGCCATCCATTGGAAGCTGAGACAGAGCATGGGGCCACAGGAGCTCTGGATAGTGGGTCAAGGACACCTTCTAGACAGGACTGGAAATCAGTTTAAGAGCAGAGAGAAGCTAAAGAGGAAGTTAATGCTTTTCCTCTGAAGAGGGAGACCAGGAGTGTTGGGATAAGAATAAATGGGATTAGAAGTTATGAAAAGATTTAAAGGTACACATAGAAGTGAAATTTCTTCTCATCACTACAAAGAAAACAAATATACAGATAACACATCTTATGACAGCTAAGTAAAGACAAGGTCACTTAGTTGTACTTAGAAATATCTGTTTATTTTAAATATGTCTCTTACACGTAAGGCTGCATTGCTCATGGAAAGAAAGGAAAAGTTAATCAATGTATGTGTCACTATTCTCATTAAAAGGTACATTTACATGAAAAGCAAAGACAAGAGGAGTCTGTTCTATAGATACAATTTCATTTGTCATCACCTCTTAAAAATGCATATTCCTATAAGTGTAAGCTTAGTAAACAGCACTGTTCTTTTAGAAACATTCCCCAGAATGTAAATACAGAGTCCGGAGAAATTAATTCATCTCTATAAGTCTAAATCTTGATTCCTCTAACTTTTCAATGACAGAAATGACACTAGCTTCATAAACTTATGATTCATTCCAGATTCAATGAAGCTTTAAAAATAAAATAGTAATGAAGTGTAGAGAGTAATGGGCAGCAACTATTTTTATTGTTTCCAATCGAAAGACAAAATGATTGTTTCCCCAGAGTCTGATTGCAGCCTATTTCTAGAACCGAGCAAAATGACCACAGTATTATCCCACTAAAACTTGAAAAATGAGAACACGAAGAAGATTAAAGTCTTTACTAAACGATCGAATGGCAATTGAGATGAGGAAACATAAAAAACTGCAACAACTCAGCAAAGATTTTCATATCCAAAATACTAATTTGGAATTAAAATGAAGGAAGATGGTGGGAGAGAATTAAGATGTTTATGTGGTAAATCAGGGCACTCAGAGCTCCTATCTACCTGAAAATAAACCAATTTGTGTGTGTGTGTGTGTGTGTGTATGTGATAATCTCAGAGGAATCAAAGCGTAATTGAATGTATGCTAAGATAAATCATCACAGTCTGCCTCATCCTCTCTTCCTCAAAACGCCTCCACTTTCCTCTTCTAATGCTATTATTTTGAACCTATTTAAATATCTCCTCACCTGCAGACTCCCCAAACACTTTGAAATGTCATATCTCTCATTCAGACTGATGTATAGTTACAAAGCCCTAATTTTTACCTTTCCCCAGGGGGCAAGTTGCATGTTGCCTGAGCCCAATGTGAAAGCTACAAGAGAAATGACACTTCCCTTCTTGAATTACACCATCCTGGCTCTTCCATGTTGTCCTCATAATTTACCTGCTTCCATCTCCTCCTCTTTCGTATGCCATTCAGTCAAAGCAGCTAAATGGTGAGCACCTCACCTATAGATTTATTTAAATATAATTTCTGTGCCCCTGTAATATGTGATAAAGGAAAATTTTCCAGTGTAAAGTAAATGGATTAGCACTTGTTTGTAAATCTGCTGATAGGATGCTTTTTTCCTTAAAGCACAATCATACTACCATCAGCCAAGCAATCTTAGCAGGTATTGTCTACTGGGATAGAAATCCACGCAGCTGGCCTCTAAGAGAACACGTAAGGGTAGGATTCTGTGTGTAATTATCCACTCCCCGGAAGTCCACAAGATGGAAAGAAACAGGAAGCTGAGAGATAGTGCCCTGGGTTCTCTCACCTAACTGTGTGTGTGGGTACTTGCGAGCATGCACACACCAAATGTGTTAGTTAAGGAAGAAAGCATAATAACATATATAAGAAGAAAGAAAAACGTATCTTTGTTCTGAAAAGGTTATCATCTTAGGGACATTTCTCATGAGGTGTCAGCACAGTATGAGAACATGCTATGCAAACAACGTTTGCAATTCACAAACTAGACTGTATCCAATTTTAAAGGCCTGGAGAATGGCATCTCTCTTGGATTCTTCCTATTGAGGAAGACAGAAGCAAGGCCTGCTGGGCCTGGATGTGCATCTCAGAGATCTGCTGGCAGGAATTCAGGACCGTAGCTCTACAAGAGTGATTGGGGTCTTCCTTCTGTCATTTTAGTCACAGAAAGCTCCCAGCGTAATATAACCACAATAAGAATGAACATGAAAGAGTCACCATTACAAATTTCATTATAATTTAACAATGTTTCTAACCAACAGGTAGGGCATTAAATGAAATAAAAGAAGAAAGCAGTCTTCTGCATTTCTCCCAGGAAAATAAAAATATATAATTTGAAACAACTTTTATTTTATATAAATTGATTCTATGTGACTGTTATCATTTATTTTCCCTCATTTTATGGATTCCAGAAGTCTTGCTTTCATTCTAAGGTATCCTGATTTTTTACACTGAATGGTATTTTCAACCTAAACTTTAAAAAATGTTGATCTAAAATTAACAACTAATTCTCTTTGTAACCAAAACGAGGGTCACAGACAAGTGAACCTCCTTAAAATTGATTGTAGTTATTGAGTTCAACTTTTATTCCATGATGATCTGAGAAGATGCAAGGAATAATTTCTAGTTTTTTTAAATTTGCTGAGTTTAGACTTGTGACCTAAAATGTGATTGATTTTGGAGTATGTTCCATGGGCTGTTTAGAAGAACGTGTAATCAGTTTTGTTAGGATGAAATATTCTAGATATCTAGATGTCTATTAATCCAATTGTTGAATGGTTAAGTTTAAAATTTCTTTAAAATTTAATCTAATTTGTAGATGTCTATTAAATC